>LPNX011004469.1:37495-214350 GCA_001517045.1 Pseudotsuga menziesii | reverse complement strand
GGTCGAATCCGTGCGATCTCAAGGCATATGGAAGGCCAGGAGTCATATGAGTCGGATCCAAGTCAAGGAAAAATCCAAAATGCTTTGGACTATGCACACAACCCGATGTGCGCGACTATAGAGGGAATATCCGCGTATGTACGCGGTTATCGGGGAAAAGGCCGCGTATATCATTTTTATAATGTTTTTGGGGATGTTCAAGGTTACATAAAAAGATAAAAAGTGGTCCATGGGGGTTAATGAGTCTGCAGTGGAACAGGGTAAGGCCATACAATGTGTGATTCACCTAGTGTGGTGAAATCCGCTATAACAGGGTCCCATTCCCTTAACTCTGTAAATACCACCTGGGCTCTCATCTGTGGAACCCGCTCGAAAAAGAAGCAAGATATAATAGAACCAAAACCAAATTGATTCAGCTTCCCCTACCGACACTTGGTTAGCTGATCCTTGAATATCGGAAGTAGAGATTTTTCCCAGTTGAATATTGTAGGTGCCATGGCCTCTATGGCATAGAGCATATGCGCTCTAGACACCTGGTGTACCCCTTGGTTCTTGCCACTCTCTGCATGGTAAACAACACGGTCCATAGAGGGCCATCCACCACTACATTTATGGGAATTTTCTTCCCCGATGTCCTGGTCCCAGGAATGCAGTGACGGTCTATCAACTCCTGAGTGGTAATGTTCCCCCCACAAGAACCAATCAAAGAGATGGGAGCACCCCGTCTCGAAAGGCCTGTCAAGAAGTAGATGTCCTCTACTTCAACTGTCAATATGTTAGCACCAACCTCGAAATATTGTTGCTCTGGATTTCACATCCGGAGTATATGCTCTAGTAGTCGCTCATGCGATACCATACTGGTTGTGCAAAAGAAATTTAAGAGTCTGAAGTCTCTCAATGCGGCTATGCAAACCATGTTTCATTTGGAAAAGGCATCGTCGTTGTCATGTTGCCTTTCTTTCCATATGACCATTTTTTATCAATAAGAACCTGTCAAAAACCATCACAAGACTAATTAGAAGCATTCCCAATCATTCAAATCAACAAAAATGAGCTAATTTTTCTTGTGCATACATTTATATTTATCCACGGCTGGCACCTCCTATGTCCCATTGAGGATAGGCAATGGCACTACCTGTGTGTAGTGTTTTTGGCACGGTTCAAGCGGGGTACCGCTTATCCCGCAAGGGATAAGAGCGGTGCCCACTTCCATGGTTTTAGGGCTCGCCATATAAGCCCAAAACACCAACAAAAATCAAAATTGAAGGAATCAAATGAAAGAGTAGGGTCAAGGATATTACCTCGAATTGACGATGCATGAATCTGACGGTGGATGCTCCTGATATTAGCGACTGAAAATCTAGCCAAGAAAATGCTCCAAAGGTTCTCCACTATGGGTAAATGGTAAAATGTTTTTATTTTTGACTATTTAAATGACTTTTATATACATTTTAGGGTTTGAAATGCTATAGTTTTGTTTTAAAATCATTTTTTACTCATCATAATCCTTTAATGTCAGTTATTGGAGCATTTAACACTTGTTTTTTGAGTCGTTGCAGGATAGAAGAGCAGTAGGAGTAAAGCTTTGGGAGTTTGTTTTTTACTTTTTCATACTACCATAAAACGAAAAAATTCTTTTGAGCGTTTATTGCGACACTTTGGTCATGCTCTTGAAACTTAGCATCAAAGGTCCAAGTCCTTTTCTGATTCTTTTTAGACTCATAAAATCTCTCATCGTGAAAAGAGACCTAGTGGATTCTTCTTTAAACCCTTTTAGGGCTCCTTAAATATGGAAATATTGTTGAGTGATCTTTTCTTCTTCACACTCATTAAAGAATTTGAAGAGTCGTGCATTTGACAGTAGGTTATCACTTTTTTGATTCGGGTGAACTATTTTATGAAAAAGGATCCTATGGAGTCTTCTTCCATGGTCGTTCAGACTCTCTAAACATGAACAATACCGAGTTTTATTTTATTGGACTCGTTAAATTAAACATTGAGAGACCCTCTATTGGGAATAAACCCGTCCTCTCTCAGGTTCATAAAACATATGATTTTGGACTTGTCTTTGGACAAGCTATAATGAGTGTTTGTTACCCTCTTTGAACTCATAAAAATGAAAAGAGGCACTCATCAAACATGATGGGGAAAATGGGAAGGGAATCATTTTGCAAATAAATGGTAGTAGTTTGTCGTTACCTTTAAACATGGAACTTGTCTGCATATCATTTTAGTCAATTGGGTATTCAGCTAATCTCTGTGATGATCCACTTTCATGAGTCATATCACTCCTTTGAGTCTTTCAAAATAATGCATTGTCCACCATCGCATTGTGTGTTTGTCTGGTCTAGTCATGCTGCCAAGTATTTTGTCATGTCACCCGATGTTCAAAGGGAATTTGAAGAGGTTTCACCTCTGTAGTCAAAACAGTCTCTATGCCAGTACTTTTGAGTCAGTTTATGGTTACCTTATTCACATAATTATATAAATTTGTTTGAAGTTTTGTGTCATCGATGTGGGACTCATCATGGCCCTCCTTCGATGAGACTATTCCCATTGACATCAGCTCATCATCCGAGAAATAGTCTTAGAAACAAATTTAGTACCTTGAGATATGTATGCCTCAATGACAGATTCTCTCTCTCTCGACATAGATTCACATCATTGAACTTTGATCGATAGAATCGACCGGGTGTTCAACATCAAGATATCTATTCACGCTCAGTAGATTGTACTAGGGTACCTTGGGAATCATTGACATCAATGGTGATCTCCCTCGCACTTGTTAACAGTTCACATCATTGGCCAGTAATCAAGTGGTTTCTACCATGTTTGACTTTAGATCATTGTAATCACACGGATAGAATCGTACTTTATGGAAGACAAGACGAAGAACTTGGGTAGTTGTTTAGCGCTCTTTGCTTCCCCAGGTTGTGATGGAGTTTTGTATATCTAGCATGGATTCACATTTGTATGGTCATGGCTATGCTCAAATTTGCATCTGTATGACATAGATCTATGTTGTATGTCCAGTAGCTATGTCCAAGTTTGAGTCCTCTATCACATGGATCTACGTTGTATTCTAGTAGCCATGCTTGTTTATTCCTCTCATGGATATGCCTTGTATTGGTCTGCAAGCATGAGTTGGTTACATCTATCTATGAGTCAAAAGTATTGATGTACTACAGATGTCTACTCGACGACATTCTTAGACTAAGCTAACATTTTCACCTCGAAGTGACAACTTGTTCTCTCAAAGCTCTCACTTATCGTATCCCTCTAAGTCTCATGCTTTGGGGGGAATTTTGTTATACCTAAATCCTGTCACCATCATGTGATGAGATCCTTAACTTCCGTGTTTTCCCTTAATCCCAACACTTGGAGTGGAAACTTGCTCTGTTTGTCAATTCTACTCGAAAAAACCTATCACTGCACTTAACTTATTGCTAATGAGTGGTACCTTTCTCAGCACCGCCTGTATCCTATTATAGAGAAGCAGTGCCACAGCCTATAGTATTTTTTCTTAAAGTGGTTCTCATCTAAACCGGTCTATCATAAGGGAACAAAAGCGGTACCCTGGGTAAAATGGGAAAAAGAGAATTTTCTTGAGGCTTCTAGATCGTGAGCCTCATGTCCTCCCTTATCCCTATCATTATGGGTTAGTTTGAGCTCAAGATCCCCCTTGATAGGATCTTGGATCCACCTCACCCACCATTCTCTCAACTATCCCTATCGATTGAGCCTTATAAATATAGGCTCATATCCATAGTTGAGGGGGAGAACTATAGAGGTATTGTTATGCTGTTGAATTGACTACCTAGTCCAAAACATTGGAGAGAATAGAGAGAAAAGTTGGAGCTTATGGGGATGAAGTGTTTGTCTCATGGAGGAGCTTGTCGACACTAAGGAAATGGTTGTAATCTTCTCCATACATTCTTAATGCAAAGCTTATTTCTGTCCAACATTTCTATTGTTTTGATTTCACATGCATATGTTGCTATATTCCTTAGTCACTAGCATGGATATGTAGATGATTTTATGGTAGCTTTGACGTGCTTGTATGTTTGATATGTTTATAGGTACGTAGCTTCATAATCGAAGCAGTATTCCAGGTGTCTATAGCATTCAAGGAAGGTCTTCATCCTTTGTCGTTCACTCATTTGTTCTGGATCTGAACCATTCAGACCAGAGGAATAGCTTCATTCCACAGAAGGTGCAATATTCCTAATAACAAAACTATTAACCCATAATACACATATGCTTTTATTCCTTACAACACATGTGACTCTAGTCGACTTCGTACCCATGATCATTTCGAGCTGTCCTTTCCATCCATTGTGCCACTACACACCTTATCTAGCATGGTTCCTTTCGTCGCGGTTGATCTCATTGCATCCTTTCCTTCTGTTGATGCCTTTCTTTTGTCATGACTTCTCTTCTTTCATGAGATCTTCTCCCATCGCAACATTCCTCTGTGACTACTTCTTCTATATTAAATATTTTTCTATTATATGCTTCTATCTTCCTCCATCACAACTTCCTCTGTAGATGCTTCTTCTACCTTGTTCTCCCTTTCATAGCTGCTTATGTCACAACTTCTCCTCCACCTTCATCTAATTTTGGTGTACCTTCTTCCTACGACTAGACTCTTTATCTACTTGGGTATAATTCTAACTGAATTATGCCTATATTTCCTAGGGCTAACATGCCCCCAACACTCACCTGTGGTTCATCCCGATCCACGCAAGGATATTCTACAACTTCTATATTTGTGATGACTTTGCTTTGAAAATATTGAAATATTTTCACTATCTCTTATGTCTCTCATCGCACATATTCTTCTTCCTTTTGCAATTATTCAACAATGTTAGAACTGAGGTGTTTTGACGTTATGAGACCTACGACCTCCACTACTCGTCACACCTTCTGATGTATAGGGTGAATTATTCCTGTGACCTTTTTTGCTTCATCCTACAAATATGAAACTCTATTAGTCCTTTGTCGTTGTTGCATGTGGTGCACTGTAACTTGCGACCAATTTATTTAGACTCCTTCCCCACAAATTTCAGCTACTATGATTGCTCCTGTAGTACATTGGACTGGTTGCATATTCCTCAACAATTTCATAGCTAACACATTTGCTGAAAATCATATGGTAGGTTCATTGATGGAGCTTATTAGGAAGCCTCGAATATCTCTACACAAATCATATTTATCCTTCATCTTGTTTTCTAGCGCAGTTTCTTGGTCCTTTTTTAAAAACGACGTTGGGTCTATACCTACAAGTGGTAGTCCTGTAATTGATGCTATCAGCTTTCCATTCGAATATAATTTCTTCTCAAGCCATATATAGACACTGTGAAATGACACCAATAACTATATGCATGCATTCACTTCTACACTTCGACCAAAATGTGGCATATACAACAACAACAATAAACCTTCATGGTCCATCCATCTTGCCGATTCCATTGGTACAAATTACTTCGGGGCATCTGGGGTGTCTTGTATAAGATCCATGTACTTCCTCCTTTCCAAATCCTTCTATTTCTATGTGTCATGATCAACAAATTTTAGCTTTTGGAGGCTTGGCAGAATGTTTTGCGACACTAGAACTCCTTATGGCGAAGTTGGTGCTACCAGTGGGTACCTTTAATTCTTTGGAACTCTAATTATCAGCACACCAGATATTCTTAGTGGAATACAATGTTGTAGAAAATTGGAAAACTCAGATTATTCATCCTCCTCCTCTGATGGTGAAGGTGGTGCTGGTGCTTTTCCTTTTTGCTTGTGGTTTGCAGAACATTTCCCCCTTGTTGCAATAGACGAACCAGGTAGGTCTACAAGCGACTTTACTGTTGGGACAAATGGAGGTTGTGGAGCTTCTTCGATGGGTGCAAGCCACAGTGGGATGTATCCAACAATATATTCCATGATGATTGCAATCATGACCTTAGATTCTGCAACTGTTCTTGTGTTGGAAATCGAAATAACCACACTCTGTAAAAAAACTCGGTTCGACTCTTTCAGTTGCAGACAAAAATATGTCTCTCACATACAAAAAAATGACACGAAACTTTGAATTGAAGCTTGATAACATCTAACCATTCAATTGGTACGTCCTTCACATGCTTGGGTAATTAATGGAAATGTAGTTTTCCTTTTCATAACATGGACTGACGGTTCGAATGATCATTAGGAAAATTCTATGCATGCCGCTAGTTACCTGCCACATCAAGTAGTAGTTATTTCCATAAATAAGGATGTGATAAAAAGGAACACCGCCAAAATATCTTGATATTTTAAAATTAATTATGTCCAACTATCTGAATGATGTCCAGTTGTCTTTTCTGCAACTCAAATTCCTCCCACGACAACATTACTGTTTCTTGCGAGCATTATCCTTGCTTCAACAGACTCCTTTCCTTGTGATAGACGAGGTTTCTTCAAATTCATTTTTATATGTGTGACATACAAAGATTCTACAACACTTTTCCTCTATGTCTGACTTACTAGCACTCTACGACAGTGTCTGCTTTCGCGACAACGAATTTCCTGCAGTAAAACAATTTTTTTCTTTCTTTCTTTCAACTCTCTTTCTTTTCTCCTTTTTTCTCTTTCTTTTCACTTTTTTTTTTCAGTCAACTGAGTTGTGGATATCTTAACAAGTATTTAGCTTAATTCCATTTACCATTGCTTTGACAGGTGTTCCATTCAACTTTTGCAATTGCACCGTGCCTCCAATAGTGATCTGAATGACAACATACGGTCCTAAGCAGTGCGTTTTTAGCTTACTCGGATGCTTGAAAATCTTCTCTCATTTAGAAGAACAAGTCCTCCGACCTGAAATTGATTGATTTTTATATCTCGCTCATCCCATAATTTCTGTCGTTCTTTCTCAATGTTTTGATGATATCATGTGGTAACAAGTTATTCTTGCAAATCTACCAGCTCCGATAGTCTTTCTTCGACATCACCAGAATCTGTCATCTCCATGATCGTAACAATCCTTAAGATGGGTACAATGTATTCCATTGGCATGAAAAATTATTACACATATACCAAATGAAATGGATTTCGACCTGTCAACCTCTTATAGTTCGTGCGATATGCCGAAAAAACTGCTGAAATTTTCTGATCCCAGTCGTCTCGTTGGACATTGCAAATATTTGTTAACACATTTTCCACAATTTTGTTAAATGATTCTATAAAACCATTCACTTGAGGGTGATACAATATTGTCTTTCTATGCTTGATCTGGAATTCCTCTGTCAATTCCTCAATTAACTGGTTAACAAAGTGTGTACCTTGGTCACTTATCAATATTTTTGGGCAGCTGAATATTTTCATGACATTTTCAAACAAAACCTTCGTAGCAGTCATAGCAATACAATATTTTATTGGTGCTACTTCAACCCATATGGTTAGGTAGTCAGTTTCAATAATTATGTATCTTGTACTCTTCCCCATTGGATTAATATGACCCATAAAATCAACGACCCATTTTTCAAATTCCTATAGAGTTACTTGTGGTACTAGTGGCATTTCATCTTGGTGCGACAACTTTCTCATTCTCTAGAATACATCACAACTGTGACAATATTCTCATGCATCTACATGCATGGTAGGACACCACAATCCCACTTGCAATATCTTTTGCAATGTAGCTCTTCCAACATAACGGCCTCCTATAACACCTGCATGTGCTTCATTTAGTATCATCGGCCGCTCGTGTTCCAAAATGAAGTGAAGAAGAATTTGATCAAGGCCCATCTTGTATAACTGTACAACAAACAAATGGTATTCTATAGATCAAACAGCCAACTATTTCTTCTGGGCTAGTGGTAAAATCAATTGGAGCATATCTCATACTTAGAAATTGTATGATATCTCTGTACCGATAATCAAACATTGATATTGCAAATAGTTTTGCATCAAGGAGACTATTGTCAAGGTTACGAGGTTCTTCTCCACTTTTGATCCTCGATAGATGGTCTGCTCCTCAATTTAGTCAACCGGGTTTAACAATGAATTCAAATTCAAATTCCTAAAAAAGGAGAATACACCGACAAATATCCCCCCCAACACTGGCTTATTGACCAAGTATTTTAATATTGAATGGTCCGTGTACATTTTAAAATTTCCACCCAATAAATAATGTCTGATTTTTTGTAGAACATATACCATCACTAACTTTTCTCTTTGCGTTGTGGTATAATTATTATCTATTGTGGATAATTTCTTACTGGAGAAGGCTATAGGATGGTCGATTGACCCTTCACGAGGTTGCGTTAGTACCACTCCGAGCGTGACAAACGAAAGATTGACATGTACATGAAACCATTTCTTCCATTCTATAAATACAAGTATGGGTGTTGTAACCATCTTTTTCTTCAATGTGTCCAGACTCGGAAAATTTTGTCATCTGGAAATTGATATCTTTCTTTAGTAACTTTTCCATCGGACCAATCACCTCCGCACATCCTTTAATGAACTTTCTACAGTATCCTGTGTGTCCCAATGTTGCACGTAATTATTTAAATATACTTGGTGGTGGTAGGTCAAGGATGATCACGATTTTAGCAGGATCAACCAACATTCCATCACAATAGACCACATGGCCAACAAAATTCCAAATGGGGCACACAAGATGTATTTATTATATTTAATGAAATTTGATACCAGCAACAATGTTCTAGCATCATCCCGAGGATCTCAATATGATCCTTAATGAGCCCAAATACTATCCAATCGTTAAAGTGGACTTCAAGAAATTTGTGAATGAAGTATTTAAAGGCCACAACTACTATTTTGGAAAAAATAGAAGGAGCATTCTTGAGTCCAAAGGGCATTACTATGTACTGGAAACACCCCCACTCCATCGTAAAGGTGGTCTTGTGCCTATCTTCCTTTGCAATTTGAATACGATGGTAGCCATAAAAACCATCAGTGAATGGATAAATATCTTGAGCCTCGATACTTTCCAATACCTCATCTGTAAATGGAGTTGAAAATAGGTCATGCAAACAAGCATCGTTCAGTTTTCTCAGGTCGACGCAAATTATTACTTCACACGTATCCCTTTTGTCTTGTACTACTATCAATATGATTCATTCTGATTCTTTAACGGGCTCTAAAATACCTGCGTCCAACATTCGGTCCAACTCTGCTTTGATTTTTCTTTATACCGTGGATTCAATCGGCATGGTTGCTTCTTGACCGATTTTGCGTCGGGCCTCAAAGGTATTTTAATTTCTCCTGGGTCTTTGACAACTCCTTTCATCTTTGAAAAGTTTGTAGGGAAAATATCCTAGAACTCATGCAATAATTCCGTGATCTTCCCTACAATATTATCATCCCAATAATCTCTGATATTTGCAAACTTTGGATTCCCTAGGGAGAAAATATTAAGTTTCTTAACTTTGAGTGGACTCAGGATTTGGTCACTGGAAATATCAAGTCCTTCCACTCCATGCATACATTCATATTATAGAATGTTTATGTCGAGCAGGTCATCATTATCAGGTTCTTCCATCACGTTGTAGCATTCCATCCAGTGGTGGATTGTCGTGTTGCTTTCGTTGAAGTTTGTCATCGTGACATGGATATCTTTGAATATATTCGATTTCATCACTTGTAATGAAGCATCAATGGAAGGATGGTCATCTACGAATTCAAATGTGTGTGAATCTAGTATCAACTCCTTCCATTCAAGAGTTCCTAATGAAATATCAACTAATGTATACCAATTCCTTGGTATCATGTCCAATGTATGTATAAAGTGATGAACCCACTCCTGTCATGGATATTCCTTCCATGTCATGTGTCAATACTCAATATGTTCGATAGGATCCGCCAATCCTATATACTTGTGACCAATATAACAGATCTCTTCTCGAAATCTTATATCCATCAATTTTCTACATTGTGACCATTGAGAGATAGATTCTTTATGCATACCCCACCATCTAGCATGCATAGCTTTTAGCAAAAATTATAGGGAGGATAAGCACTAAGAATCTGTAACTGTTGCTTCAAACTCTGTCAGAAAAGATGCTAGGTTGTGTAAACCTTCATATGTATGTAGATCTCTTTCCTCATCTCCTTCCCATCGTACAAATCATGTAATTCTTGCACATCTTCTCATAGATACTTCATGCATCCGGTTTTTCCAAATTTCTAATGCTTGTTAGCTGAAAATACACACCTCCCGCAGACAAGAGCTGGTTCCCTAGTCTGAATGGTTTAGATCTAGAACAAAACACAAACACGGACTGCTAGACTCTCCCTAGATCTGGTTAATCACTTGAATGGAGTTCCATGATGCTTCTCTCAAAGGTTTTCCTCACTATACTCGCAAAAGAACCTAAACAATATGGAAGACAACAAAGAAAACATGATAGAATACAATATAATTGACTAGATATATGCTTGTGACGAAGGAATCAAGCAATATAAATACATGAAACAATAAATATGGGAAAGAAAATACATTATTTATTAATCAATGATTGGAGAGGCTACAACCTTCATGCCTTGGTGTTGATATTTCCTTCCAGTGGATCCTTACCTCTAACTTCACCTTGCCTCCAAAGAGTCAAGAATGATTTTGACAGAGTTTGGGTATGAAACACAATTCTTCCTCCTTTGTCCCATATGGGATGAGATAGTATTTAAAGGCATGGGAGGATAGGTATGGTTGAGGATCTCATGGGTAAGGTGGATATTAGATCCTAAAAGGGAGGATCTCGAGCTCCAGCTGGTCAAAAACCACAGGGATGAGGCTCCACATAGGAAAGCTTTGAGAATCCTCTCGAAGCTTCTCTTTTTGCCTTCAAAACTTGAGCATCGCTTTTCCAAAGAAGCAAACAGGAATTGATAAGGGGGCACCACTTTTGGAAGTAAGGGAAAGAGCGGTGGAACCTCTCTTTTCTCATGTATAAGGAGTGGTGCTGGCTCTTTGCTTCTTGGGTAACACTTTTGGTCAATGGGGAAAAAGCATTACCAACTCAAAAGAGGGAAAATTGCAAGGGGTTAATTTATTTCTTCATTTATCTAGGGAAAACTTTGAGGGATTGGAGCAGTCAAGGGAATACCTATCTCATAACATGAGGATGAAAAGATTTCGGTATAAAAATGCTTCACTTAAATAAGATGTACAAGATATAATACTCTGCCAACTCAGCTTTCCATCAGCTGTTGGATTTATATAGTCGTCTCCTACAGGCGTGATATTATATATATGGTCGATATAGTCACCTTGTCCTTTACTATGCACTGGTTCGGCATATCTCTATCCTTCTAATAGATAAATTGGCCTGAACAAACTTATCTCTCAATATTTAAATGATAATATTATTCTCTTAAAATTTATGATGATCTAATTGTCTATCACCTAGTCGATTGCAAAAAGTGCAGGATATGGGTTTGTATCATCGACAATGTTGATCACTTTGAAATCCACATATGTTATCAGGCATTCTACTTTGATAGGAACCTAATTTAGTCAACCAATAGGTAGGACCTTTGACTGATTTGCTAGCCTGAGTTGAATGGGAGACCAATCTAGTCGTTATTTTTCCCATGCTTTCCCATGTCTCTCTTGTCAAAATATTGACATCAGATCCTACACCTAAAATGATATAATCCATATCACAATCACCTATCCGCGCAATCATTCTTAGCTCGCGACTGGTCTTTAATATTTTTTTAACATGGTTAATTATTATGTCTGGTCACAGCTCGTCCTGATTTTCTTCTATTAAAGCTATCAATTTTGCAAAAACATCTTTATCCTGGAACAAAGATAAACAACTTTTTAAAATTATTTAAGTTTACTAACCTTTTCGTCGGTTTCGTTCGAAATAGATGATCAGATCTTATAGGAATATCTCTTAATTGTCCTCTTGGTAATGTGGGAGAAGATGTCAACACTTGATTCATTTTGACGAATTCTGGTCAGGAGTCTAAGAATATTTCCTTTTCTCTCTGGATGTCAAACAATATCTCCTTTTGTGTTTTCGGTTGCACCTATCGTTGGTCATGCTGTGTATTTTGGTGGATACTAGTTCTGTTGATATTGGGGTTGAGGATATGGATTTTGTTGGTATTGGACTAGTGGATATTGAGAAGCTGGGTATTGATCTTGCACTCACTCAGCTTGTATCTGCTCGTCATTCTTCATTACATAGGTATCCACTATTTTCTCTTGCAGCTGCTGGAATTATTTGCAATCCTTCTCATCATGTCCTACAGATTTACAAAATTTACAGTATAGACAACTGTTGTACTTACAATATTATGCAAGTACAATAACTCTTCTGATCGATGGCCTTAGGTCTAACATATTCTACACCAAGGAATCCCTTGTGTATTTTTTGGGTTCGACGCTCCTGCTGCGACATAGTTCATGAGTGCCAGGAAATTATCTTTATGATGTCCCTCCATTCTACATCGAGTACACTAGAGTTGTTCTTGGATATCTTTCCCTTTCTTAATGTTCTAGGGTTGGAATTTAAGGTTAGATAGTTGCGACTAAATTTGCATCATTCCTGCACCGGTCTCTCCAATAGGTGAGGATTCTAACTTCATTTCTATCTCTAAAGCTTCTGTCCATGACACAATCTTCTGTTGCATCAATGGAATTCATATGTGTGATAACAACACTGCAATGAACCATTCCTTGTGTTTCACATCTGACATTTGAAAGCTTAATTTGGCCATCAATGTCTTAACTATATGGTTAAAGTCTTAGACTGACCCTGTAGGTAACTCCTTTGATTTCTTTAATTTTTATGATGCACTACGACTCAGATTTGATCTTTCTGAAGTCATCTATTAATCCCACTCAAATTTGGTCAAGTGTTTTCTGCACAAATCCTATCAGAGCTATAGATAACTTCATGTACCAGAATAGTGCACGACCTCTCAAGGTTGTGATCATTTGAGCTTGCTTTATCGCTTCATCTTGGACATGTCACATGGTCCATATGACTTCACATAGAACACAGGGACTTCACTTAGTGAACCTCTCACATAGCACGTGTGATCGTGGGATATTAAAGAATACCCTTAATTTCCAGAGATATTGACCCAAACTCTTTTTGTTGAAACCCCCTCCCAATACTTAAAACCTCCTCCCCACCCCTTTTTATACCTCGATCCTTATAAACCACCCTACCCAACCCCACCTTAAACCCCTCATCCCCCCCAATACCTACAATATATTGGTTCAATTTTTGATAATTTTAAAATCCACAATATGAACTAACGTGATAGGATATTGACCAACAAGTGAAGCCCCCGTGACATAGAAATCAATGTTTCTCTAGGTCTTCTAATCCATTTGTATTAAATATAAGCAACTTAATATCATTTCCAGCCATTATATTGACTCCTGTTACACTCATACAAAAATTTTGACTAGTCGGACCCCCTTGTCCTCTATTCATAGGGTTAGTATTACTTGTATTTATAAAACCACTGGGGGATGAGTTTCTAGATATTACCTTCGATGATGTGCGTGTGGTTGTAGGTGTATCATACTCATCCTATGGGTCTTGATCTTCTGCTTCTTCTTCTTCCCTTTCAGATATCGGCTGATATTCCTCTTCTTTGTTGCAAGAACCTTCATCAAAACATGATGTTAACTCATAGTCTTCACCTTTGTTCATACTGCAACTTCCTCTTTTTTTCATAAAGTTTCTTCTCTTTCCTGACCGAAATCTTAATCCACTCCTTAAAAATCCACCTTCTAGTTCAGTTCCACTATTAGCAGGGAACATATCATCTTAGTTTGCTCCATTTTTCATGCACTTCTTCTGTGACATATCCCAAATTGTTGCGCACAATCATTCTAACTACTAGAATCCATTCTCAAGATTCTTTTTTCGCATATAAGCATCTTTATCCAAGTTTTCAAAGAGTTCAAGTATCTTTCTTGTGGCCCTTGGAATTTGTTTTTTCCACCTCACTATATGAGGTTATTATGTCGACAAGAAACTCAGTAATGTATCCCTCCAGAATACTATATACCCAAAAATTAGCAGCCTTCAACATAGGGTTGCTAGTACTCTTCAGTCGTTGAATCAACTAGGGGTTCCACTATGTCGATTATCCTCCTTGGAAATTATTTCACTGGGTTGTTAACTTTGAAAACCATTGATACAACACAATAGGGAAGTTAGAAAATAAATTCTCGTGAATATATGTATAAAGGTATCCCTCCAACCACTTCATCAGATTCAACCATGATCCTTTACTTTCTTCTTTTGTAATATCTAATGCTTTAAAATGCACCCCGTCCTGGATTTCCTACTTCATCGGATGCCAAAACATGTCCCTCACAAAATGGATTCACGGGCTCGAAAATAGAACCATTTTTTGGTGTTTCCTCCTTTCGACCTAGGTTTGGAACTTTTGTTGCATGCAACAAAGCCCAAGATATCGACCCTACAAAGCAAGGCTCAGTTGGAAGTACCTACAACACAGATGTAGTCTCACCTAAGATATCTCTTATGTGTAACTTCTAGAACCAAGTTTTTCTAGTTGGGTGGGGATTTATTCTCCCTTGACACCTTAACAACTTGCCCGGCTGAAGCCAGTGGGTGTAATGCTTAACCTACTATGCGTAGATAAGACACTGATTAACTTATCTATCAGAGAGACTATAACACTAGTATAAAATTAACACACAAGTTATCTATCAATAGTGCGACTCATGCCCAAAAGAACTCATTAATAAGCACATTCATAATATACATTCATGCAACATAAACATATTCATCATCTACTCAATAGCACAGTATTTAGCGTGGAAACCCATTCGAGAAAACTACAAAGGAACTCTTCATTTGGCATGAGAAATATATGGCACCTTTCATCTATGCACTCAGTTGCAGACTCTGTTCTATATCTTCTTCTCTTTTCTATACAGAATTCAATATCCTCTCATCCTCTTTATTCTTATATCATTCAATCTTCTCCTACTTGACTCTATTGTTGATATACACACATCCTGTATCAACTACACTTATCTATATTTCTGCGCACTCAGCTACAGACTATTTGACTCTTCTTACAAACACAAAACAACTAACCAAATCTGTAAGTGAACTGAATAGGTAATCAGGGAAGCAACACCTACACATCCTTGGTTCTTCCTTCTTATAGGATATTACAAGTCATTATCAGTCGAGTTCATTCAGTTATCCAACATGCATTCATTCCTATTCTAATTACACTTGTCAGTAGGCACTATCGACCCAAAATACAAAGATATTTTTATTTCTTACAACACATGTGACTCTAGCCAACTATGTACCCATGATCTCTTCGAGCTGTCCTTTCCAGCTATTGCACCACTTCATGCCTTCTCTAGCATGGCGCCTTTCATCGTGACTGATCTCATCGCATCCTTTCCTTCTGTCGCAACCTTTATCCTACCGCAAATTTCCTCTACGACTACTTATTTTGTCTTAGCTCTTTTTCTCTTATCTACTTCTATCTTCCTCCATCGAAGCTTCCTCTGTAGCTGCTTCTTCTACCTTGTTCTTCCTTCCAAAGTTGCTTCTGTCACAACTTCTCCTCTTCCTTCATCTTCTTCTGTCGCAACTTCTTCTTCTTGCGACTAGAATATTTATTTACTTGGGAATAATTCTAACTAAATTTTGCTTATCTTTCCCTAGGGACAACACATTGTATGGGTTCAATCAAGGCCCCAGGGCATGGAATCCCAAGTTCATATCTTCCATAATGTCAAAGAGTGTCAAAATATGCAACATTAGATACAAAAGCAACAACATTTCTTCTCCCATCTATCATAATGTTGGAATAATGTCGAGAGGTTCACATACACTGTACCAGAGAACTAGTGCACACAAGGACCATCAAACTGCATTACTTCTCCACATAGATGCAGGATGTAAAATGTTTTCACAAGTTTTTTACTCAAGAGGAAATCTCTTGGTGTGAAAGCTTTACCCTGGTTCCATTGCTTATTTTGAGGAAGGGGGGGAGGGGTTTCCATAAGGTTTTCCCCATTTCCTTGGTTTGTTGAGGAATTATTTTTTCACTTATATTGTATGGGTGACCTTTGGTATTATTTTCTAGGTCCCAAGTTGTCCAAGTTATGATTAAGCGAGTGTCTTAGGATTAGTTAATTAATCCTCCCTTGACCACCATAATCTAATTGTCTTTTCCTAGCTTAGGAGAATATTTCCAGCTCACTAGTGCCATTGGGGACTCATATGGGGCCCACCTAACACTTGATGCACCAATTTGAATGATTTTAAGAGCTCTTGAGACCAATCCCTATAATTTAGGAAACCACATTTTGTGCCACTAGTAGTCACCAGCAGTTGACACTAGTTGTTGTTCAATTATGTCCAGTTATGCTCTGATTCCCATTAGTTAGTTCATCTTCATTTAGTATATCACCACTTTGCATGATTTAAAGGAGTTTGGACACATTTTATCACCTACCTTAATTAGTTAACTAGGTTTGAACTAATTTAGTTTTCCGGAGTTGCATTAGTGAGTCTGTAGTGGTGATTTTCCCACATTGAGTTAGCACTAGAGTCAGTCCAAATTGGTGAATTTGAATGCTACCCATGGCACTCAATTAATTCCTATTGTATAATCATTGTGTTACAGATAGGTTAATGATATTTTATGTAATGTTATTCTAACCAAAATTTGTCTCTTGGTTATTCAATTTTCACCATGAATGTTTAGTCAATGTACACTAAATTGCTTCTCTCTCCTACAACCTTCTTTCATAGTGAATTCATTCAGGCTTGTGGATCCCAAGCTTTTATAAATTAAATAGGTATCCTATAAACATTCAATAAGGTATTATTCTATATATATATATCTATATATCCTACTTCCAAATCCATGAACTATAAACATTTAATATGAGGGGTTGGCTTGCATTTTTATTAATGTAGGTGGGCATTTCGTGAATACAAGACAACCATGAAGTGTTTTTGTACACTAGTAATTTTTTGAACAAAAATGGAAGAAATAACTGTACAAGAAGGTTAGAAATATAAAAATACACCATTTCCAACTGAAATCACTAAAAAATACCAAACAATGAGGTTTGGGAAGACATTTTTGTGAATTGGGTTAAATTGGGTTCAAAACATAAAAGTTTCCACTTTGTGAGATTAACTGTGGGAAAATGAAACATGATATTGGGAATTTTAAAGAGGGTTTTGTCAGACATATATATATATATATATAGATATAGATATAGATATATTCAACCCCATGGTATTAGTTTCAATTATTAACAATTTTAAAGGCTATGGCATGCATTTTTCTATGCCCAGTTTTGAATATTTGCACTTAAGATTTTGCATAACAACTTATGGTTTTAGTCCTAATTTTTTATTTTGACCAATTTATTGACAAATTATGCATAACATCACCAACTTCTTCCATACACAAATGAATTGGATGTAGTAGAGGTTCCACTTGGATTGTCACACCATTCCCATACTCTCACAAGTCTTCCTTTATTCACAGATTCAATTGTAACCCCGCGAAAATACTTCCAAGAGGGTGTTATAGTTATGCATAGTGGATTTGATGATAAAGGGAAAGTAATAAGGATGATTTAATATGAATAGAATAAAAATTGTCTTTTCATAGGTTTTAAGAAAATTTCTATTTTCTAGGGTTTAAACTCAATGTCATTTTTAGCCATGGTTTGCGTTTTCCAGGAATCTATGTAAAACCTTCTCTCCATGAATATCTAGCATATTCTCTAGAAGTGATAGAACAAGCATCCGATAAAGAAAGTGAAGGTATCACTATTAGTTTGTTTTTATGGATTATTAAGCTGGTGGAAACAACATCAACCAACTTAATATGATATACAATTGGGAAGTTGGAGCATGGATGACAATTGGATCAAAGGACAACATTGGCATGTGGTCACACTTGGTGTAAGTATCCAAGACTATCCTCTTAATATTATTACTCCTTGATTGATATTAATATACAAACCCAAACATTATAGTTTAAGGAACATATTTAACTTTATCGATGAGGGAAATGGGTTTATAAATTTTTTTATATCCATAATATTGCCTACTTATAGTCCCAAAACATATTAAAGTTGATCCCATAAAACACTGGTTTTCATCGACAAATAATATTATAAATATTTTAATTCCTTCATTCTCATGCATATCTAGGTTAATACCAATATTGGATTTTTTTATCACCTAAAAATATATCTCCATAGTAGCTCCTAATGGAGCATAAATTTTTTTCTTGACCAAGGTACAACCCACATTCTCTATTCTTTTACCTAGCAAAAATATTCTTCAAATCTCATTTTCCTTTCGATTCAATATATTCATATGAATCCACTCATTTTTATCTATATTGTCAAATTCCCATGGCTACATAAATGAATGGATATTAGTAACTCTATATAGCAAATAAATTAACTAGATCATTCAATATAGGAGTACAAACAAGTTGACCTTCACCAAATTTAGTAGAGCACAAGAATATAAGGTATAAAATACAAAGCCGCGGTCCATGTGCTATATCACTAAAAATATACCAAAACTATGCATTGTTTTAGTAATTGCATGTTTTAGCAGTGAACTTGGGATCATCATACATAGGATATTATGAATCATTGAAAACTACCATTCATTCCAAAGTTATCTAAATAAACAATTAGGGAATCATGTGGGGACCTTGGTGGAATAAATCCTAGTTTTGAAATACTTTAGAAAAATTCTTTATTATTAGGGGATTGATAATTAATATAGTAGAACTTAATTTTTCATGTGCATTCTCTTCCCACAATCTCTTCCTACGTGTATCATCTTCCTTTAATATCAACATACATCCTCTACATGCCCCACCATACTTATTCATTGCTAGTTGGGAAGATTTTGAAAATTACAGTCGAGAAGCTAGTTGCCCATGATTTTAGTTCTGAATCAAGACAACTTCAGTTGTTGTTGAAATAGAGGCATCCTGTAAAATGGTCATAGTCTGTGAAATAGGGGGTTCCTAGGTTGAATGGTTGACTATGAAGAAATTCAAAGAGAGTGCTAATAAATGGACTGATAGAAGCACATGGCCAACATGTATGGTAAATTCCCTTCAAAGAGCAGGAGTGCACAATTTTGTTTTTGGACAATTCAATTTCAATAATGAATAGACAGATGTTGCGATTTCTAATTTTGATGATGGGGCCATTAAATTGGTGATTTTTGGGAAGCATGTTTCTTTGGACCTTGATTTGATTTCCAAAGCCACTTGAATTCCATGAAGGGGAAGAGTAATGTTGACCTCTTGGAAAACACATAAGCAATAAAAGAACAAGATGATCAAAAACATATGTGGGGGAAACATATATTTTCCTAGGAATAGTTTAAGAATGCAAGATGCTCCACCAGGACTATATAATACTGTCACGTCCCCTCCCATCCACTAGAGAGAGAACATGACCATAGTACTACCTAATTGATGTAGGAGCATCCGGATCGAAGTTCACTCTATTCAAGTATGTTTATAAATTCTCTAACTTCCCAATAGCAGAGAAATTGATCCTGTCAGTGACCAATTCGACAATCTATGAAGCAATATCTCAGAGGAGATCGAATGGTGGAGAAAGTTTGTGATGGAAATCAACGGTCACAATCTGTTCTGCATCTAGAAACAAATCAATGGCTGAGAATCAAACCGCAAGAATCAATGGTGTGGAAATCTTGAGTTTGCATAATAGCGGAAATATGGAAATTGCGATCCCGCATCCCGCATCCCACACCCCGCATGCGGAATAAACCATTGCGGAAATAATTAGTTGTGGAAATAGAGATTATGAAGTCGCATCCCTCATCCCTCAAGTTGCAGAAAGGAGAGTTGAGGAAGGAGATCTGTGGGGAATATAATTTACAGAAGGATTTTTTCGCATCCCGCAAGTTGCAGAAAGGAATATTTCTGTCAGGAAATTCAGCCTGTTAACAAAAGTCTTGGACAAATTTGGTCATTCAGGCCATCACCAATCTGGGAAGACTAACCCCATGAACATACACATGATAAAAATGCTTGAAGGAAAGCATACACATATGCATACAATTTCAATTATACAGCGGAAGAAATTCATCAATTCAACACATTAGGTATGTTCATCATATTTCATTAAGCAAATACAAATGCAGAGATAAAATACATAAGAATACTTATCTTGAAAGAAGCTTGTCCTACAACCAGCTATGTCGCTTCAATGTTCCACACAACCATCAGTTTTCTCATGAATCTCTCAGCAGCACTGCCACCCCTAATATGGGCATGATTCCCACAAGGAATAAGGAACACTAGCAGGCTCACACATAGCCAAGGATACAACAAAACTCAGCCTGACCAACATAGTTAGGTTTATCAAGCTGCAAAGTAGCTAGAAAGGCTGACTGCTGAGCTAGTGAGCTCAACAACAGAGCTAGGGATGCCTGCACCAGATCAGGCTTGTATCCTAAAACATCTACACACCCAGCATAAGGAAGCTTCCCCTTCTCTTCTACACAATCCCTCAGGCTATTCCTTCCCTTTTAGTGCTATTCACTGTGTGCAAAGAAGAAAACCAGCCCCCTAGATCTGTCTGTGAGGTTCCTTCTCAAAATAGGTTTATCAAGATAGTTCAGACCCAATTCCCCTCCAAACCAGTTCATACCAAGGAAAAATATGCTCACACAACAAGATACAAAATTCACAAAATCATAATTCTTTGCTGGCCATTCACTCCATAGCACCAAAATGGATTTCCTGGGCATGCAGAATGAGGAAACCACTGAAAATGTGAAGGATAAAAACCCAAGAAGGTTCAACTGCATGAGAGATCCCCGTGAATGAAGGATTGATCATCAAAAAAATGTCTCACAACTCCCCAAAACATGAGGGAAGATCCATAACTTGAATGCATGAGGGAATGGGCATACGTTTTTGGGTGATTTCTTGCCCATGAAGTCAAAACATGTTTTAAAAAAATGGGTTCTCTTCCCAATTCTAACTTTTGGCCATACTCTTCCCATTCCCATGCAATAATTACCTCAACCAAATTCTAGCATAGATAAAAGATTGGGGAAAAAGACAAGAAATGGGTAGTTGACAGTTTTGATGGGTTTTCCTTTGACACATGATTTTTCCCAATGGCTCAAGGTTAAACATCCCCCCCCCTTATCCTTAGGAAATCATGCCCCCATCTCATTATTTGTTGCATTGACATAGCTAGTTGTTGGTTTTTAATTAAATTGCATATTTACATGATGTCCAAAATTATAATGTGTTGGCTAATACAAAATACCATTGGCGTCGATTTTAATTGCCGAGACATAAAACAGTAAATCAATGGTGGGAATTTTGACTTTATCTCCACACCATTATTAATTACAATATTTACATCATATACATTTAATGCAAATGGGGTCAAAATTGGGGTGTTACATTCCCTCCCCCTTCAACAACATTGTTCTCGGTGCTTTACAAAATTGAACAAAAATGCTACGCTGGTACCTCCCTCAGTGCTCCGCAGAATTGAAAAAAAATGGATGTGCCAATCGCATGGCATCCTCCATCTCCCATGTAGCCTCTTCAGGACCATAGTTCTCCCATTGCATCTTTACTTGCCCTATGGGTCGGTTCCAGAGCATTGTGACCTTCCTGTCGAG
The DNA here is from genome assembly GCA_001517045.1 of Pseudotsuga menziesii. Lineage (NCBI taxonomy): Eukaryota > Viridiplantae > Streptophyta > Pinopsida > Pinales > Pinaceae > Pseudotsuga > Pseudotsuga menziesii. The sequence goes on along the minus strand of LPNX011004469.1, from coordinate 192,649 downwards.
GATGCGCATTGGCTCAATTTGGAACTCTCCCTCGAGCTCCACTCGAATCATATCCCAATTTATAAAATGGTTAGGATCATGTACATATCTCTTAATCAAAGAAACATGAAAAAACTTATGAGCCCTAGTGCTAGTAGGCAATGCAAGTCTATATTCAACTAGCCCTATTATTTCAAGCACTTCAAACAACCCACAATATCTAGGTGACAGCTTGGCACAACGTCTGAGATTCAAGGAACTCTTCTTTTCCCTCACTCTAAGGTAAACATGATCCCAAACACTGAACTCTATGTTCACCCTATGCTTATTTGCATAGCTTTTCTGTCTGTCCTGGACTGCTTTCAGATTTTGTTTGATCTTTACAACCTCCTTCTCCATCTTCTTGAGTAATTCTGGACCAAGCACAACCCTGTTCATCGGATTATCCCAAGTCACTGGTGTTCTACACATCCTGCCATACAAAGTTTCATATGGAATCATCCCTAAGGATACTTTCTTTTTGTTGTTATATGCAAATTCTACCAAGTGTAAATAATATTCCCACTTGGTTGGTTTTTCCATCACATACATGCGAAGCATGTCTTCAAGCACCTGGTTAACTCTCTCTATCTTCCCATAGGTCTAAGAATGGTAGGAAGTGCTGAAATTCAACTTTATACCCAAATATGCAAACAATCCCTTCCAAAAATTGGAAGTGAACTTGACATCTCTGTCAAAGACTATTTCCTTAGGAAATCCATGCAATTTGAAAATATCCTTCATGAAGATCTTAGCAATGTCATCAATCTTATGCGTATACTTAACTGGTATAAAATGTGTTTCCTTTGTCAACTTGTCCACCACAACCATGATGGAATCATGTTGTCTCCAAGTCATTGGAAATCCTGTAATAAAATCCATGGAAATAACTCCTCATTTCCATTCTAGAACTGGAAAAGGCTGCAACAAACCTGTTGGGTGTTGATGCTCAACCTTCACCTACTGACATTTCATGCACCTTGAAATATATTCAGCCATGTCCTTTGCCATTCTTGGCCAAAATTACTACTTTCTAGCTGTAACAATTGTCTTCTGATATCCTAGGTGACCAGAATATGGAGCTTGATGGATCTCATCCATAACAACCTTCCTTAAATATGCTACATTTGGAATATAAATTCTATTCTTATAAGTAATAAGTCCATCTTATTCTAGTTTATATCCCTCATACTTCTTTTCAAGGATTTCCTGCTGCAACTTGTCCTTGACCTAGTCATACAATTCAGCTTCAACAACATGATTAACAATATGCCGCCTTAAGTTCGATTGGAAAATAATAATGGATGCCACATGCATTTCCTACACCTTCCTGCTAAGTGCATCAACTACCTTATTCTCTTTTCCCTTTATGTGCTTGATTTCAAAATCAAACTCACATAAAAACTCCAGCCATCTAGCTTTCCTAGCATTTAGAGTAGGATGATCATACAAATACTTCAAACCACATTGGTCTGTCCTTAGCTCAAATATTTTGCCCATCAAGTAATGCCTCCACATCTTGAGAGCATGTACTATGGCTGCAAGTTCTAGATCATGAGTGGCATAGTTATTCTCATGATCAATCAACTTTCTTGACTCATAACATATTATGTGGTTTTCTTGCATAAGAAGTCCTCCAGGTCCTTGACCGCATGCATCAATACGCACCACAAAATATTTTTTTGAGTCAACAATCTTCAATATTGGTGCACTTGTGAGAAGATTCTTCAACTGCTAGAAGCTTTCTTCACACCTCGATGTCCTTCAAACTTTATCCCCTTCCTTTGCAAAGAAGTGATGGCATGTGCAACCTTGGAGAATCCTTCAATGAATCTCCTGTAGTATCCTGCAAGTCCCATAAAATATCTTACATCTGTCACATTTTGTGGAGTAGGCCAATTCATAATGGCTTCAATATTGTTAGGGTCCATATATATACCCTCTTCTAAGATAATGTGACCCAAATACTAAATTCTATCTTTATAAAGGTCACACTTGCTCAACTTTGCATACAACTGATGCTCCCTTAGAAATTGTAATGTCGATCTTAGATGCTATTCATGCTCTTCCTCATTCTTAGAATAAATAGGAATGTCATCAAGGAAAACAAGAACAAAATTGTCCAAATACCTTCTCAAGACACTATTCATAAGGCACATAAATGTAGCTAGTGCATTTGTGAGACCAAATGGTACCACTACAAACTCATAATGTCCATACTTTGTTCTGAAGGCTATCTTATGAATGTCTTCATCCTTGATTCTCACATGATGGTAACCAAACTCAAGTCAATCTTGGAAAATACCTTTTCTCCTCTCATTTGATCAAAGAGGTCATCAATTCTAGGAAAAGGATATTTGTTCTTCACAGTGACTTTGTTTAGTTGTCTATAATCAATACACAATCTGAGTGTACCATTTTTCTTCTTCACAAACAGAATTGGTGCTACCCAAGGAGACACACTGGTCCTGATATACTTCTTCTCCAACAACTCTTGCAACTACATCTTCAGCTCTATCATTTTTGGTGTACTCATTCTGTAGGGTGTCTTGGACACTGGTGCTGCTCCTGGCACAAGCTAAATTGTGAAATCAATGTCTCTCTTTGGAGGAAGCCTTGGAATCTCACCAAGAAAAACATCTCTGAATTCCTGCAACACATGAAAGTCCTCCAATGTAGGAGTTTCATTCTCTGTTTCCTCCACAATATGAGCTGCATACAATTGGCAACCTTTCCTACAAAACTTCTTCAATTGAATTGCTGAAATCTGCCTCACATAAATCGCCTTTGGAATTCCTCTTACAACTATTGGGTTCTCTTCTTCATCCATGCATTCAAAAGTCTTATTATAACAGTCAAGCTTTACCCTGTGAGCTTCTAACCAATCCATTCCAATGAGAACATCGTATGAACCAAGTGGTAGAACATTCATATCTACACAAGTGACCAACCTATTCATCACCAATGGACATTTCTCTACTACTTCACTAACATTTCTCTTAGTTCTAGTGGCTAACTGAACTAACCATGATTTTCTATGCTTTACTTTCTTAAAAGCACAAATCTCCACTACTCTAGGAGTAATGTAACTGTGAGTAGAACCAGGGTTAATCAAAATAGAAACAGATTGCTCAACAATATTACCTACAACTTCAACCACATTTGACTGGTGATCTTCCTGGCAGTCCTCCAGTGCTGCATAAATCCTAGGGGTGACCCTTGCTACTTGACCCATTGTTTATGCCTCTTGAATGTTGTAAGCTGGACTTGTATTCTCATTATTAAGTGGACAATTCCTGCACAAGTGGGGTCCTTTACATTTCCAACATTGGAGTGGTTCTATGTTCTGTTGTGGTTCTCTGGGATTTTCTCCCACCACTATGGCTAGTTACTTCTCAACTTGAGATGATTGCTTCTGCTGATTCCTAAAGATAGAAGGTTTGAAACCTTTCTTCCTATGGTCAAACTTCTCATTCTTTTTTGTCCTTCCATGTATTATGATAATCAGGTTTTCCTTTTCTTTGTTCATATCAATACTTAGCTTTCCTTATCGCTTCTTCCAGAGTTTGAGGTTCATAAAACTCAATTATGTCTTTGTAATACTAAGGAAATCCACTCAGGAAAAGATGGATTTTAACTTTTTCATCTTTGATGTACGTGACAGACCTCAACAACTCCAAGAACTTGTTTGCATAATCTTCCATGGTCTGCTGTCCCAATCTTAGCTCATGGAATTCTTTGATTTTATCATCATAGTACCTGTCATATAGGTACTTCTGCTTGAAATACTTCTAGGACTGTTTCAACACAATCTTCCTCTTGTTAAATTTTCATATGCTTAGCTAAGACATCAGTATTTCATTTCATTTTTCATAACAAAAGCATATAAGCAGGATCACTGAAAGATAGACAAGCACAACCATACAAAAGGAACACAAATATTTATCCTGGGAAAACCCTAAAGGAAAAAACCCAGCAAAAGCTTCCTCAATATAGATTCCCCAAAAAGATAAAAGAAAAACCAGCAAGGAGATCAAAGCCTGATCCTCCTCCTTCTCCAGCTACTTCTCTTCTCCACTAATGCGCTACACAAGTGAGAGTGTGTGTCATAAATGAGGAGCACTACACCTCTATTTATATTCATCCGTTCACTTAAGTTAACTCATCTGTCATGTAGGCTCGAGTTACACATGTAGGCTCAAGTAACCACACTGGGGTGCTAATGACCCACCTTTACAATTAGAGGGGACTGCCTCATGACGCTTATTAGTTCTTCCAATTAGGAGCATCGGGGTACAAAGTAATACAAGTGGTTCTCCCGGTAGGACCATCGGGGACCACAAAGAAATACATATAGAATATTCTTCGAAGTTACAATATTTCAACACTCACCCTTAACGAGAATGGTATTCTATAACAACATCAACAACAACAATAATAGGAGAGAGATAGAGGACATCATCAACATCATTAGGGTGATACATTTATAAATCATTGGAAGCTTTTCAACTTCATGTAGTCTTCATCTTCAATCTTTAGTCTTCAGCATCATCAGTACTTTGACCGCTTCGATCAGCAACATCTTCTTCAGCACTTTGACCTTTCAATTAGCAACATCATCTTCAACACTTTGACCTTTGGCCTTTCGATCAGCAACATCATCATCATCATACTCTGATCTTTCGATCAGCAACATCATCATGAAAACATCATCAAAACATCAACCTCATCATCATCAAAATATCAGCATCAAATTATCATCATCATCACATTCTGATATTTCAATCAGAATCATAGTTATCATCAGCCTCTGATCTTTTGATCAGAAACATCATCAACTGAACATCATCATACTCTAACATCAACTCATCATCATATTCTGATCTTTCGATCAGTATGTCATCATCATCATACTTTGATAATATGTCATCATCATCATCAGGATCTCATCATCATCACATTCTGATCTTTTGATTAGAAACATCATCATCATCATCGCATTCTGATCTTTCGATCAGAAAACATCATCATCATCATATTCTGATCTTTCAATCAGAGAACATCATCATCGTCAGCAACAACATCATCATCATATTCTAATCTTTCAATCAGAGAACATCATCATCATCAGCAACTTCTGATCTTTCAATCAGAGAAACATCATCATCATCATATTCTGATCTTTCGATCAGAGAACATCATCATCAGCAGCAACAGCATCATCATCATATTCTAATATTTTAATCAGTACGTCATCATCATCATAAAAACATCAACATCATCAAAACATCAACATGATCCTTCCTTTCAGAATTACGGGATTTAGGTCTTTACGGAGTTACCAATGATCCTTCCTTTTGGAATTATGGGATTTAGGTCTTTACGGAGTTACTAACAATCCTTCCTTTCGGAATTATGGGATTTAGGTCTTTACAGAGTTACTAACGATCCTTCCTTTTGGAATTACGGGATCAACACATTTGTGGAACTCAGACAATCCTTCCTATTGGAATTACGGGATCAACACAAATGTGGAACTTAGACAATCCTTCCTATTGGAATTATGGGATCAACACATCTGTGGAACTCAGACAATCCTTCCTATTGGAATTATGGGATCAACACATCTATGGAACTCAAACAATCCTTCCTATTGGAATTACGGGATCAATTCAATGATCCTTCCTTTCAGAATTACGGGATTTAGGTCTTTACAGAGTTACTAATGATCCTTCCTTTCAGAATTATGGGATCAACACATATGTGGAACTCAGACAATCCTTCCTCTAGGAATTACGGGATCAACACATGTTCTCGAGTACCGAAGTCACCAAATCCATTCTGAACCAAAGTTCAAGGATGATACAATCCTACCACATTCACGGGAACCTAGATCTCCAAATACATTTTGAATCGAGGTTCAGGGATGATGCAATCCTACCACTTTTACGGGGGACAAGACCTTTGGATACATTTTGAACCGAGGTTTAGGGATGATGCAATCCACCACTTTCACGGGGGCTGAGACCTCCGGATACATTTTGAACAGAGGTTCAGGGATGATGCAATCCACCACTTTCATGGGGGCCGAGACCTCCAGATACATTTTGAACCGAAGTTAAGGGATGATGCAATCCTACCCCATTCACGGGGGCCGAGACCTCCGGATACATTTTGAACCGAAGTTCAAGGATGATGCAATCCCACCACATTCATGAATACCGGAGTCACCAGATCTATTTTGGACAGATGTCCCAGGATGATACAATCCCTATTCATTCTCGAGGACCGAGGTGACCGGATCACTTTTGGACAGATGTCTCGGGATGATAGAATCCCTCTTCATTCTCAAGGACCGAGGTCACCAGATCACTTTAGGGCAGATGCCCAGGGATGATACAATCCCACTTCATTCTCTAGGACCAAGGTGTCCGGATCACTTTAGGGCAAGTGCCCAGGGATGATACAATCCCTCTTCATTCTTGAGGATCGAGGTCACCGGATCACTTTAGGGCAGATTCCCAGGGATGATACAATCCCACTTCATTCTCGAGGACCGAGGTCTCCGGATCACTTTAGGGCAAGTGCCCAGGGATGATACAATCCCACTGCAACATCACTACTCCCCCTTTCGAGGAAGGTCTTTTCAAATAACACCAATCTTGTCTTGAAAGTGTTTGAACTTTACCTGAGACAGAGGCTTCAGTACATCATCATTCAAACCATGATCATCTACATCTTCAATATAGAAACGCGGAATTTTTATGTGTTACAATCGGAACACAGGGTTCTCTGTCATCACAAATCTGGTTATCACATAGAATCATTGTAGTATCCATCTTCAGGCCAAAGAGATCTGATATTAGCTTTCGAAGCCATATGAATTCACAACTTAGCAGAGCAATCTGCTATGTATTTTGCTTCAGCCGTGCTATGAGAAACACTAGACTGTTTCCTGCTAAACCATGAACTCATAGCAGACCCCCAAAAAAAGCATCTACCTAATGTGCTTTTCCTGTCTGAGATACTTCCAGCCCAATCTGCATCTGTGTAGCCATACAATCTATACTCATGGCTACCATCATAGTATAGGCCAAAGTCTATAGTCCCTTTTAGATATCTCATCACATGTTTTGTGGTTACTAGGTGAACCCGTCTTGGTTGAACAAGATATTGAATTAAGGTGTTCACAGCAAAACAAATGTCTGGTTTGGAATTTGTTCAGTACATTAATGACCCAATGATCTGTCTGTAATGAGTCACATCCACTAACTCTGATGAGTCATCAGCTAACAGCTTCAGGTTGGAGTCCATGGGTGTGGCCATGGATTTTCATTCCAACATATTGAATCTCTTCAATATCTCTACCACATACTTTCCTTGGTTGAGAAATATTTCTTCTGAACTTTGACATATTTCCAGACCTAGGAAATAGTGCATTAACCCAAGGTCTTTCATCTCAAATTCTTCTACTAGTGGTTGGTTGCTTTCCATGATCTGTTTCTCCTTCCCTGTCAAGAATAAGTCATCCACATATAATAATAGGATGACAAGTTCATCTTCTACAACCTTGAGATAAAGGTTAGGATCAGCTTTACTCTTGGTAAAGCCCATAATTGACAGGAAACTGTCTATCCTTCCATACCAAGCTCTGGGAGCTTGCTTCATGCCATAGAGGGCCTTCTTCAACTTACATATATGAGTCCATCTATCTTCAACTTCAAATCCTTTCGATGTAAAACTCTTCCCCAATCATACCATTAAGGAAGGATTGTCTTTACTTCATCATGGAAGCAACTACCATCATAGTTCTTAAGGAAGTGTACTTTGCTTCCTGGAGTAAGTGTCTCTTCATAATTAATTCCCTCTTTCTTATAGAAACCTCTAGCCACAAGTCTTTCCTTACTTCTATCAGTGACATATTTTGTCTGGCAAATCCATTTGTAAGATACCACATTCTTGCTTTCTGGTTTGAGTACTATATCCCAAAAATAATTCTAGTATTCTTTTATCATAACATCTTCCATGAGTTCATCTTGTCAGATCATCAACATATCCTAGTATTTTGCATTCAACTTTGAAGGTTGGAACCCAAAAGTCTCGATCCATCAGGAAGCTGTCCATCATGTCGTACCGTGTCGAACTTAGATATCTTCTGTAGTCACTCCCCCTGAATTGGAGTATTATCTTCCTTCTTCATTCTATACAGGTGGTTCTATGCTTGATATATACTGGTCAATAGAGTATGTCATGTCATAGTCTATTCTTTCTGAGGCAAATCACGAACCTTGCTTTGTACACTTGTTCTTGTATATCCGTATGGAGGATACTACATACTTTCCTTTATGTCTCGAAATCATATCGTATACATCATTCCCCATGATCAACTGTTATTCTTTGATCATAGCTTCTTTCATAGCATTCTTTTCTTCATCTTGATTTATCTCTCATACCCATGGTAGTCTTCATCCTTTGAGGTGGATCTACCGCTCTTTAAAGCTCTTTCTTCCGTCATGGTGTCTCTGACCCTGGGAGCTTCAGATTCATGTTTATTGAATTGTCATCACTTGTTCTTTGGAACAAGTCTCATCCTTATTTTTTTGTAGGAGTTTGTACATGACCTTTCCTACAATTCAAATGCACCAGTTGCATGGTTAGAACTATTTCATAAATCATATGCATAACGACAAATTCTTATGCATCATGCAACTGTTTAGCCAATACAACATTCATCCATATCTCACAGAAACTTTCTAGACTAATCCAATATGTCAGCAAAGAGGTTTGATAAGTAGCAATGGAGAGTTGTATAGAACCATGAGCTACTTACCCATCACATGTATATTAGTAGTATACAGTCATTAATGCAAACAATCTATTATGCATAACACATCAACTGAATAAAATCAAATGTAAAACAATATCATGAAATGACAATTGAATACTTATCTTTTATTTGTTTCGTGGGTAGACTCCATCTTGATAATTCTTCTTTATCATCATTTCTTATCCAAATGATAATATGGATAAGAGGTTCGTCAAGAATTGAGTTCTTCATATTCCTCATCGCTTGAGGGATCTTCTTTGAATGGTGATAGCTTGATCTTCAATTTGCTCCCATCTTTCTTCTTCTCTTCTTATGAGACGAGCTTCTTCTTCTTCCCAAAGTCAACTGAAAGTAATCACTTTCTTCTAGAACACATTCCTCGCATGAATGAATCCCATGATCATGGGAGGCCATTCAAGGTGGCTATCACCACTTCTGCATTCTATGCTTCTTCTTCTACTGCTTCAAGATGTTATGCATTCTGGATCTTCACATTCTTCAACTATTTTTTCAAATCCATCTTCTGAATTATGTTCTTATCTTCAAATAGCTTGATCAAGAAATCAAACATCTTGGGTGTATTTAGGGAAGACACTTGTGGTACAAGTTGATTCATGATTGAATCAACAGTGATCTTCTTGGCCTTGATCAAGTTCTTCTTGTGTAAGGCTTTGAGGCTCATCTCCCTCTAGAACTGGAACCTCTCTACTCATGTAGGTGTCCAATTCATTTTCTTTAGAGAGATTAAATACTTTCATGCTTGGAAGTTTTCAACTTCACCAAGCTTATCATCAAGCTGATGTGATAGATCACTTTGAAATGAGAACCTCAAATGCAAATAGAAAAATATTAGATCTTACCGATTTGAGGTGTCCGTTCTGCTTCCGGAGCTGGCTGATCTAGGGTTTGTCAGAGAAACCCTAATTTTAAAAACTTGGAATCTTTTAGATATGATTGGATATAAATATAGATCTCTTCAAATGGAGCTGTCCAATGTACTCATTTTCTGAAAACAGTGGAGGGAAGCTCCTAGAACAGGAAGCCCTAGTTTTCCAATTTCTTCTGCAGAAATTCTTGTTACTGTTTCTATGATATCTCTGAAATTTCTCACTGAGGTAACCTCACATGTCCCAGATCCAACACCATAGGTTTCATCAGATTTTTTTTCACCAATTTGGATTTATGATCATTTTCCCAAGGTGACCTGTTACAAGACTGTTCAGAATAGTGAAGTTGTACGGCATGTCACGTGTCACTGATTCATCTTCAGGTTCTGAAATTCAGACCACAGAAATTAAAGTCTGTCATCCTTTTGGAAAATCTTCAGGAATTCCATTTGGACCTTTGTATCCCAAGTTATAGCAATTTTACCTAGGTGTCCTGTTTAGGGATGAATTCTGGAAGAGGATGGAACCCTAACTTGGAGGGATTATATCGCCTAGAATATAGTGAATAGGAGGCTGAAGTTTGGATACAGTGTTCATCAGGATTTTATCTTCGGTCTCTGCGAGTTTTAGCTCTTGAACCTTCGCCAATATTGGGATATAGCGAATATACCAAAACTTAGCAGTTTTAGTATTTAGGGTTTTTCTAGCTCCGGGTCAAACTAGGGTTTGACTTTCCTGGAGTTTCACCCAACCAAATATCTTGATCCAGGTCTATAAACTTTGATTTTGATGAGGAGATAAATCCTATGCTGGGTTCACTCAAAAATTCTTCTTCTGCAAGAAGCCCTAATTTCCCACACGAAAAACTGAAAATGCTCGGAATCGAATTTCGCTTCGACAGAGAGATGCGCCCTTCAATGGAGAGTCATCCTAGCCTTCTTTTGCTGATAGATTGTGGAGAGAGAACCAAAAAGTAAGAAGCCTTAGATTTTGTAGCTGCATGATGTCTTCTTTTCAGGGTGGCTCTGATACCATGTTAAATTTTCATATGCTTAGCTAAGACATCAGTATTTCATTTCATTTTTCATAATAAAAGCATATAAGCAGGATCACTGAAATATAGATAAGCACAACCATACAAAAGGAACACAAAGATTTATCCTGGGAAATCCCTAAAGGAAAAAACCCAGAAAAATCTTCCTCAATATAGATGCCCCAAAAAGATAAAATATAAAACCAGCAAGGAGATCAAATCCTGATCCTCCTCCTTCTCCAGCTACTTCTCTTCTCCACTAATGCGCTACACAAATGAGAGTGTGTGTCATAAATGAGGAGCACTACACCTCTATTTATATTCATCTGTTCATTTAAGTTAACTCATCTGTCATGTAGGCTCAAGTTAATCATGAATGCTTGAGTTACACATGTAGGCTCAAGTAACCACACTGGGGTGCTAATGACCCACCTTTACAATTAGAGGGGACTGCCTCATGACTCTTATTAGTTATTTCGATTAGGAGCATCGAGGCACAAAGTAATACAAGTGGTTCTCCCGGTAGGACCATCGGGGACCACAAAGAAATACATATAGAATATTCTTTGAAGTTACAATATTTCAACACCTTTCATTAATATTTCTCACTTTCCTAAAGTTCTCCCACCATATTGATGCTTTTCCAGTCAAATTGAAGATGGATACTCTAGCCTTCATATTTCCTGAATAGTCTTGGACTTGGAAATATTTCCTCATCCCAAGAATCCAAGCTTCAACTTCTTGACCATTCTTTATCTCACCATTGAAGGTAGGTGGCCTTGCCTTCTTAAAATCAGCATGTGAATGGTTTTGGTAACGCCTCTTCCTCTCATTCTTGTGAGAAGAAGAACTTGAACCACTAGTGGACCCTTCAAATTCAGATGACCCACTAAGAGATCTCTTCCTTATCCTGGTACTTCTCTTACTACTTTTCAGTCTTACAGTCCAGTCCCCAAGGTTCATCCGCCTCTGGATGCCTATCAAAATTTGTAACATGGTTGCATTCAGCTGATTCTGTTCCTCCTGAGCCTTAACCAATATTTCATTATTTTCCCTGTAACTTTGCATCTACACCCTTAGGATTCTCATGTTGGTTGCAAAATCTGGGGGAGTATCTTGAAAGCTCCTCCCATTAGACTCAGTCTCATCATTTCCAACTTAGACATTTTCCCCCATAGCATCTTCCTCGTATTCATTGGGGTACTATGCATCATCATACATGTCGGTTATCATGGCTCAACCAACCAACTTTACCGAATTGCACTATCTGGAATGATCCTTTGAAGGTGACTATAATTCTGCAAAATGTGCTAATAAACAAAATTTGTGAGCTCCATAACATTGACATGAATTTGTACATTACTTACCTTCTTTTGGAAAATTCCTATATTGACAACTTTGCCAAAGCAAAGAATTTTCTTTTCACGAGAATGATTGTCTCAAGGGGATGACAGGGGTCAAGGGGGATTTCCCCCTTGTGGCTTCCCTGTGCCATTGCAGGGTGGGTCGAGGGAAACACCCTCATTTGTTTTTGTAAATCCTTCGATTTCACGCAATGTGCTGCATAACTTAAATGCCATTTTTCCAACTTTCTGGCCCCTGCAATCCCTGCTGAAAACCTGCTGAATTTATCTAAACACATAGGTGGATTTCTCATGGCCCCTTTGAGGTCCAAAGTTGCAACATCGGCTATGATAGCACACTGTCACATCCCCTCCCATCCACTAGAGAGAGAACACAACCATAGTACTACCTCATTTATGCAGTACCATCTAGCTCGAAGTTCACTCTATTCAAGTCTGTGTATAAATTCTCTAACTTCCCAATAGTAGAGAAGTTGATCTTGTCAGTGATCAATTCGATGATCTATGAAGAAATATCTCAGAGGAGATCGAACAACGAAGAAAGATCATGACAGAAATTGATGGTCACAATATGTTCCACATCTGGAAATAGATCAATGGCTGAGAATCAATCCGCAAGAATCAACGGTGTGGAAATCTTGAGTTTGCGGTATCGAGGAAATATGGAAATTGTGATCCTGCATCTCGCATGTAGAATAGACCATTGTGGAAATAATTAGTTTTGGAAATAGAGATTGTGAAGCCGCATCCCACATCCTGCATCCCGCAAGTTGTGGAAAGGAGAGTTGCTCACATAGATATGCGGGGAATAGAATTTACAGAAGGATGTTTTCTCATCACGCATCCCGCAAGTTGTGGAAAGGAAGATTTCAGTCAGGAACATCAACTTGTTAACATAAGTCTTGGATAGATATGGTCATTGAGGCCATCACCAATCCGGGCAGACTTAGCCCCATGAACATACATATGATAAAAATGCATTGAAGGAAAACATACACAGTGTTGGTTGTGGAGCCCGATCTTCTAGATCCAGAGATATTATTATGTCATGTTTGTAACCTAGGTGTACTGTACACTCATTCCCCCTACCTTAGGGTTCAGGGGCGGATCCCTTGAGAAATTTTTTTGGGATGTGTGTTGGCCAACAGTTATGCGGACCCATGGTATTAGGTTAACCGTAGTATTTTCCCATGGTATTTTTCCCCTATAAAATAAAGCATTGTAACACGACTATGTATGGTATTATTGCATTGTAAAAAATTTCTGTGATTGTGTGAGAGAGACTGAGAGAGCATGAAGAGGAAGTGCAATGGTTTTGTTGCAGGTTGTATCCCTTCATCTTTTTGGACTGTAATAAAAGGGTTGGTAATTTCTTTGTCGATGTAGCCCATCATTTGGGTGAGCCACGTTATATTTGTGTCTCTCTGTAATGTGTTTAATGTGTTTTGCATCTTGTTTAGCGATTTAACTATATATCTATTATTGCTCTGCGTTTCTGTTTTCTAACAATTGGTATCAGAGCCAAAAGGTCTATTTGGTTGGTAAACTTGTAGGAAAGAAGGGTTCTTGGTTCAAGTGGGAGAAATAGCGGAAGAAGGAAAGTTTAGGGTCAAGAAATTTAACGGCCAAAACTATCAGCTATGGAAGATGCAAATTGAGGACTATCTGTACCTGCCATTGGGCAGAAAAGAAAAACAGTCAGTGGCTATTAAGGATGAAGAATGGGAGGTTCTTGATAGAAAGGCATTGAGAACAATACAGTTGTGCCTGGATTCGTCGATGACCTTCAATATTTTGAAAGAAAAAGAAATAGAGGGTGTGATGAGCGCATTGAGTAAACTCTACAAAAAACCCTCATCTTCTAACAAGGTATTTTTAATGAAGCATTTATTTAATATGAATATGTCGAAAGGTGGATCTGTTGCTGACCATTTAAATAAGTTTAATACACTTACCGGCCAGTTAATTTCTATAAAAGTGAACTTTGATGATGAGGTTAGGGCTCTTCTAATCTTTTTCTCATTGCCAGAAAGTTGGAATAGCTTAGTCATGGTTGTAAGTAGCTCTGTCCCTAGTTCAAACACTCTTAAGTTTTATGATGCTGTTGGTGTTATTCTTAGTGAGGAAATGCGAAGAAAAAGAATAGGTGAGACATCAGGTAATGTGTTGACCATGGATAGCAGAGGGAGACAAAATGAGAGAGGAAGGAGCCTAGGAAATCATGGAAAGTCTAAAAAGGGAAGATCCAAGTCTAGATTCAGAAAAATAGAGTGTTGGAACTGTGGTAAGAAAGGACACCAGAAGAAAGACTGCAGAGCGCCAAAGAAGAAAGGTGAGAGGCAGCAAGAGACTACCCAGGAAGCTAATGTAGTACATGATATGTTACAAGATGCTTTGATTCTTGCATTACATAATACTAGTGATTATTGGGTAGTAGATTCAGGGGCTTCATTTCATGCTATACCCCATAGGAAATTCTTTCATGATTATGGTGATTTTGGGCATTTGTTATTGGGGGATGATGAACCATGTAAAATTGTTTTGAAAGGGTAAGGTACATATTAAGTTAAATAATGGAAATCACTAGATGCTAAAGGATGTAAGGCACATTCCTGCTATAAAAAGAAATATGATCTCAACAGGGAAATTGGGAGATGGCGGCTGTTTGTCTACATTTGGAGAAACATGGTGGAAGGTCACTAAAGTATCAATGGTAATTGCAAAAGGATATAGGATAGGTACATTATATTTATGTCCTCATAATACTGATTATTCTATCTCTGTAGCTTCCATAGAAACAGGTGCAGCGTTGTGGCATCATAAGCTTGGCCACATGAGTGAGAAGGGGATGCAGATTCTCCACTTAAGGAAACTGCTTCCAGATCTGAACCAGGTAAGTTTGGAATTCTGCGAGAACTGTGTTTATGGAAAATATAAGAGAGTTAGATTTCTCAGGGTTGGGAAACAAAATAAGAGTGAAAATTTAGAGCTTGTCCATACAGATGTAAGGGGACCAACTCAGGTACAATCTCTTGGTGGATCTCGTTATTATGTTACTTTATTGATGATGCAACTAGAAAAACTTGGGTTTATTGCATTAGACAAAAATATGATGTGTTTGATACTTTTAAGAAGTGGAAAGCTTTGGTTGAGAATGAGACAGGAAAAAGGTTCAAATGTCTCAGATATGATAATGGAGGTGAGCACTACAGCAAGGAGTTTGATAGTAATTGTTCACACAATGGGATTCGCAGAGTGAAGACAGTCCCTGGAACACTAGAAGAAAATGGTGTGTCAGAAAGGATGAACAAAATGATCATGGAGCATGCAAGGTGTATGAGATTTCATGCAGGGTTGTCCTTACAGTATTGGGATGATGTTGTAAACACTGCTATTTATTTCATAAATAAAGGGCCTTCAAGCGCTTTGGATGGTGGAATTCTAGAGGAGGCATGGACAGGTAAACAGGTAAAATACTCATTTCTGAGAACTTTTGGTTGTGAAGCATTTGTCCATATTGATAAAGATGAAATAACAAAGCTTGAGGATAAATCCAAGAAATGTACCTTTATTGGATATGGGGTTGATGATTTTGGTTATCACTTATGGGATCTTAAAAATCACAAAATCATTAGGATTAGAGATGTAGTATTCAATGAAAATGTCATGTACAAATATCAGTTGCAGGGAAAGAAAGAAGAAAAGGAAAACATAGAGTACACCATGCTTGATGAAATAAAAGAAAATGAAGTTCCAAAGGCACCTGAAAATTCACCTTTTTTATTACAAAATAGGAAGACATTATGAAATACAAAAAAATAATCCCATAGTACTTACCTAACCAGAAAATGTGTGGACGATTTGGAATGCATACATGCAGTAACCTTTTGTAAAATGTCAGGTCACAGGATTGGGCAGACAAAGGATTAAATGTAATGCTAGCGTAAACGCAACTTTAATATAGAACTGTAACGTTGAAAATGTTTGGAGATTGGTGATAAACAATCAATGGTAAACAATTCGGCTTGGGAAAGGAAATAATTTGAATTTAAATTGGTTATAGGAAATAATGTTTCTTCTGGAGGGTGGTCAGTCTCATTTGCTATTTCATCCCGCCAGGTCGACACATCTCTGCCATGTTTGCACTCTACCATCTCTCTAATGTAATCGACCTGTATATGACCATGTGTAGCTATGAAAGGTTTCCTTTGAGCCTGGTGCATTTTTTTATTCATTGCATGCCCTAACATGATTCCCTCTTATGATTTTTTCCTCACACCTATGGGTCACAATCATGTGAACAATATATTTTTTAGTCATGGCTGACTCGAATCAAAATGATTTTTTTTATTACTGAAATTTGGTTGTCTTTTAGATGACTGGCTCATATGCCAATTTCTGGATTCTCAGAATTGTATTAAAGTTTACTGATATGAATCTTACTATGATCATCGTGTGAAAATTTTAATTTTTTTTATCCAGACAAAGATTTGTGGCAGAATGTAAAAAATGGATTTTGGCATTTTTGATAGTAGCCACCAAACTCGGTAGTGATCAAATAATTTCAACGCATGTTCAATATTTATAGGTAGTTCCATGGGAATAACATGAAGAGGAAGAGATTATAAGAAAATTTCCAAACCTAGGTTTAAAACTCATTCCCATCCTCACAAGAACCAACCAGTTGACCCAGATGCTGTAAGAGATGCATTTCTCTCTGCAATACATGTTGCAATTTCAGTTGACAGAAAACAGTCTGATTTTCTAGCCTCTCTAGATGAACTCAAAGAATCTACACAAGAGAAGGTAGAGTACATGCTTGTTAAATATGATGATGCACCTCTCCTTGCAGTAGATGGCAATGTAAAGTATAAAGTGGAAAAGCATCTATTAGAGTTATTTTCCATTTTTGAAAAGAAATTGGCTTCTATGTTATCTGATACAGAAGATCTCCTACAAGATCGATCATGGAAATCACATTTTAAAACTTATGGCTGACTTCTTATGGTTGTGTCACATTGTTCCTAAGATGGATATTTTAATAGATTTTATTAGCATATGGCCAGAAGCTTCATCCTCCTTTAGGGAGAGAACTTTACGGCTACTCACCTCAGCACCAAGGAAACGTATTTTCAATAAAAAACATTTGTTTGCTAAACAAAACAAAAAAATTTAAAAAAAAAACAAAGAAAAAAAATTGTAAAAAATATAAATGAATAAAATTTGGAAAATGGTTTTTAACACTTCCTAAAAAGATCATTGGAATCATGATTTTATACTAGAATTGTTTTCTTTGAAGTCACTTAAACATGGATTCACTAAGACGATTGTGAACGATGCATCACAACCAATCAGTAAATAATACATTTTATTGTTGAATTTGGCTTCCTAGCACTTTGTTTTGCACTGTGTTTTTCAATGCTCTCACCATTTGGCTGCATGATTAGTGCTAACATTTTACAAGTTCAAAGACGATCCAATTTTATACATAAGAGATCTTCACAAATCACAATAAAACATGCATCATTGAAGGAGCTAAAATTTTCATCGCACATGTCATGCTATATTCCGCCACAAAGTCATCTTTCATAAAACCATTTGTGCCATGATCTATTTCAAAGCTTGTTAGTTGTCCATGTTGGAGTCTACTGTTTCATTTATTTACACATCATGACTTACAACATGTCTAATTTTCTGAGTCACATACGTTTTGCTTCATCTTCAGTTCATCTATTTCCTTATGAATTGTTGGGCTAGGAAAGAGAAGAAGAAGTTAGGAACAAATCTGCACAAGGAGGAAAGTGAAGCACAAATGCAAGAAGGAAAATCAAGCGTGCGATGTAAAGGAAGGTGAAGGAAGGAAAGGAAGCATAGAATAGAGAAATATGCGGCAAGGAGTAGTGCGATGGAGGAAAAGTGAATCTACAGGCGTGCAGAAGGGTAACAACTAGAAAGCGACAGGTCAAGAAGATCGTGGGTGCTAAAGTCATTGTAAGTCATCGGAAGTTACACATATGAAGGAATATATGTAAGTCAGGCTGATAGCGCCTTGTGTCAGTCATACCTATGAAAACTTGTAACCATTTTTTACGGCTGATTATGAACTGTAATAAATGAATTGTATGTAGTTGAACCTGTGTTGTATGGTAGAAGCTATAAATAAGAGGAACCCATTTTGTATAAGGGTTGGAAAATAGTTGAAGAAATAAAGGAAGAAGTTAGATAGTAGTGTCATACAAGTACATTGAGACATGGAACCAATTTTCCGAAAGGCTTTCCGAATAGTAGTTTTATAAGGAGTCATTCTGCAGCTGAGTGCACAGATAGTAGTTAGAAGAGTTGATCCAGGTTGTGTGCAGATTAGTAGGAGTAGTTAGAAGAAGATCATAATAAAACCAGAGAGCATGAGAGTGAGAAAGAGTCTGTGAGCCGAAAATACATATCTCAAATAGTTTGCAGTCAAGTCGTGGACTTAAAGGTGCATATATTTCTCATGCCAAATGAAGAGCACCTTTGTGTTTTTTCCCGGTTGGGTTTCCATGTTATACCTTGTTTCGCTTGAATGTGCATGTTGAATGTTTGTAGGTTATCTTGCATTGTTTATATTTATGGCTTAAGTGAATGTATCATTAATAGTGAAAGGAGTTGAATGAATGAATGAACAATATCATTGAATCATCTTGTATTATTTTAAGTTCATTTGTTGTTAAGATGTTCAGGGAGAATCTATGTCACACTATTCTGCCACTGTCAAGTTAGTAAAAGGAATCCAACCATATGACTCTATTGAGCACCTTGGTTGTGCGCCAGGGGATTGTAATTCTTCACTTAATTGCAGAAACATGGTTCTGACAATTACCCATTGAGGAAAGATATCTCGGGTGAGACTACACCTACATCGCAGGCATTTCCCACTAAGCTTGCTCTGTCGGGCCGATATCTTTAGGTGTTTTGTTGTTTTGTTGAGCCTAGGTCGCGAGAGTGAGGAAAAGTAGCCAACATATGGTTCTGTTGTCGAGACCTTAATCATTTTTGTTGAGGTAAATGTTATGGCATTCAAAAAAGAAGGAAATTGAGGATTGGGTGGAGTCTAAGACATTAGCATTTACACAAAGAGAGAGAGGAAGATCGGTATTGAGCCCAGAAGACTGGTTGGACTGATACCTGTACACAAATATTCATGAAATCTTCTTTGCAAAGTTTCTTGTTGTGTTGCATGAGTGGTTGTAAATATTGGCAACTTGACAGACAAAATTTCAGAGAAGGGAAGTAGTCGAGTGGAGTGCTCAGTTGATATGTGAGTTAGCAAGTGTAAGTAACCCCATCTCTAGAGATATTGATTTTTGGGTCGATAGTATTTTGCAAGGATATATTACTAAGCTTGCAGTTGAGACGATAACCTCATATAGTGAGGCTGAAAGAATTTTTTTTCGAGGACCCCACAGGAGGTACTTGTTATCTATAAATATATGGATAAAGATGCTCATCTATGAGAAGGGAATATTGCAACTGAGGAGTTGAGTCACAATATCCAAAATAAAGGATATGTCGCAGACAACCTGTAAAGAAAATGGGAAATGGGGAGTTGAGATGTTCCTAGGAAGTACATAAGCTAAACTAGAAGCTATATTTTTAAGGAGCAGAAGAAGATTTCGGTCAGGGAAAAGAAGAAAAATACTAGGAGGAAGATGAAATCCTAGTCTATTCAGAGAAAGTGAGTACGAGTTTGGGTCTCATCTAGACAAAGGGTCTTGTGAAGGAGAGGAATAATATTAGCTAATTTCTGAAGGAGAAAAAGAATCAAAATGTAACTACACCACACCAGGAGCATCGCTAGAGGTAAGGTCTAAAACCTCATCTCCTGAAAGAACCATGAATACTGGTAGTACTAGTGTTGCGAATAGTGCGCAAGGAATTCCATCTTTGTTAAATTGTCCATTGAACATCCCCAGTGCCAACTCAATGGCTGGGACATATATTAGGTTACCTACATTCAATGGAAATGAAGTAGAAGATTTAGAGCAACATTGGTTCCTCTGTGAACCTGTTTGGACGGTTTTCCAAGTTCAAAATGAGGACATAAGGAAAGCATGGATGATTACGACTCTGCAGGGTCATGCGCTGTACTGGTTTATGAAGTTTTTCATAGTACCAAAATGAGACCCATAGAAGACTCTTGATGAGATACGACTCGTGATTATTTATGAGTTTAGAAAACCTAAATATGAGTCACAATGTATCAACGGAATCAAGGAGATAAAACAGTTACCAACGGAGTCCGTATGGGATTTTGACCAGCGGTTTAAAACTATGGTGGCCAAAGTAAGTTTCCAAATGTCGGATGTACATCACAAAGAGTGTTTATTTATGAATTTTTACCACAAATCTGAGGCCCTTCGATGCAATAGAAGATTGTGTCACAGACGGAAGCACTGGAAATAGCTATGAAGCTAGAAGCCTCGCCGATTGGAGATGGTGGCACAGGGATGATGTAGATTCAGTCGTAGTTGGATAATATGACGGTACAACTTCAAGATATCAAGAAGGGAAAAGAAATACAGGAGGATTTATGGTGTACAAGATGTAGGACAGATGGACACCACAAGGATAATTGTTCGGCGTACATGAACTATGTCTCGTTAGGTGCACCTAATCCGTTGAATACCCAAGGACTACCCTGGTGCAAAGTATGACAAACTAGAGGACATCGTACTAAGGGATGTCTATACCTATAGAATATTGTAAGTAACCTAGCCAACCTTTATTGTAAAATTTGTAACTCAGTAGGACATGATGAGAAAGGTTGTAGAGCATATCAACTCTTGAAGGAGAAGGAAGTAGACACTTACCTAATGAAGAATAACGAGAAGATTTAGGTTGAACAGGAACAAGCGCACTACCATCCTACACAATATCCATAGTATTAGCCTCAATACCCATAGAATCAGTATCCACCATAGCAACAACACCCTCAGGTTAGGGGGGGTCAAAATTTCAGAGGAAGAGGACAAAAATTGGGAGGATTTGGCAGAGGAAGAGGTCAAATCGTGTGCTATAATTGTGGGAAGAAGGGACATTATGCTATATATTTCCCTGATCCTACAAAGACATGTTCATATTTCAAAGCCCAGGATCATAATGTGGAACAATGTCCCCAGTTGATTGCAAAATGGAAAGCTTGGACTGTGGGAGTTCCTAACCCCGTGCAGAATCCCAACTTGAATCCTAACCTGAATGTTTAAATGATTGCTGTTGAGCTGAGAGAACCAAGTGTTGTTGTTGTAACACGAGGATATGTTGCGACTGGATCATATCAGAATATACCACATGGACAACCGTAGGTGTGACCCGCGACACAAAATAAAGTATCATTTGATGTTAAAAAATAGAAGAAAGTATTTTTGGACGTGTGACTGGAGTTTGTAGATACACAACAACCGTTGACCTCATGCGAAGTCAAGGATATTCCTGAACAATTTCAATAGCTACTCCAGAAGCAGGTTCCAAACAAGGTTAGTAAGATCAAGCTATTTCTTTCAAGTTTCTTAGTGCTAAGCCATGATAAATATGTTGTTGAAAAATTACAAGCGCTTATAGAAGAAACCCCATTAGAGTCACAACCTAAAAGAAGAGTTAACCATGTTAGAAAGAAATTCAAAATTGGTCATGAGTTAATAATGAATGCGTAGATAGGATATTATGACATGGATTATATTATCCTAGATCTGGGGTCGAATGTTAATATTTTGACACGAAAAAATTGAGAAATCATGGGAAATCCATGCTTGGATTGGTCCCCTGTCTAGTTGAGGCTTCTGAATTAGGCGAAGGTCCTACCGGTTGGTAGGATAAGTCAAGTTCCTGTCGACATTCAGGGGCTATGAACATTTGCAGATTTTGAAGTTATCGATATTGTTGATGACATGAAATCATATCCCACGCTTCTAGGGATATATTGGGCAATAGACAATCATAAAATCATAAATTAAGAAAAGAATCCTATCATTCGAAGATGAAGAAATGAGAATAGTTTCTCCTATTGATCCACTTGAGGGGAAAATATATGTTGAACCAGTCTATAGTGAAGGACAAGGTGATTATCTGGACCATATTTATAATGTCACTGCCTTAAAAGATGATTACATAAATCCTACAGTGGATGGGAACCTGAGCTGGAGGAGTACTAGCTCATGCACATCAGATTTAGGAGAGGCATTGTAGAATTGGAAAAAAAGATTGCACAATGTATCTATGAGGAGATGCGTCAAGATTACTAGGTCTATGCGACGGGTGGAGACTCAATCGAGGGAGTTACCCACATATGAGGGCTTACCTAATCTTCCTACTTTTCTAAGTTTGTTTTTAGGAATGGTAACAGAACCACAATGCTTGTCTGCATTATACTATGTGTTGAAAGCTACGCCATCTAGATGGTGGGGTACACATAAGAAATCTATATCTGAATGTCCACAATGCAAAAGATTGCTAGAAGTCAGATTCGATGAAGAAATCATAGTTTCAGGTCAGAAGTACACAAGGTTATCAAACCCTATCAAACACCTTAATCAGTGTCGCACGGCATTTTCACAATACCCGCGACAAGAATGGGTCCATCATTTCATACACACATTGGAAATGACACCTAGGAGCTAGTACACATCAATGGAGTTACAACAAAGAACTTAGGATTGGGAGGAGGTAGTTAAATAATTCATGCACAAATTTTCATTTACTAATGAGCAACCAGCAATTGATTTTGTAGTTCAAATTATAAAAGAGAAAATATTTGTTGAAATCCCTGTCAAAGTGGCGAATTACCACCAGTGCAGTATTACAATCCAACACTGGATGGCTTGTTACAATCTGGGTAGAGAACCAGATGATGATCCAACCAACCTTAACATACCAGAGTCGAAGGGTATGCACGAGGTGGAAGGAAGTGGTATTTCTAGTGAACAATTCTTTAGGTCACTCAAAATTAAGAAAGTCATCATTGGTTCACTGGAAAACTGAAAGTTTGCCAACATCGGAGATTATTGGGATGAGGAAATAGTAGAAAAAACCACAGATTTACTGCATGAATTTCAGGATCTGTTCCCTACCAACTTCTCAAAGATGAAGGGAATAATAGGAGATTTGGGGGAGATGAAAATACCAGTGAAACCAGATACAAAATTAGTTAAACATTGACCATATAGGTTGAATATGAGGTATACGAAAAAGGTGAAAGTTGAGTTAGACTAAATGTTAGACACAGGAATCATTGAACTAGTCAAAGAATCGAAATGAATCAGTCCTAGAGTAATCTAGGATAAGAATACATCAGGTGAAGTCAGAATCTGTGTCGACCGGAGAAAACTGAAAGATGCATGCTTGCATGATCCATTCCCAACACCATTCACAGATTAAGTACTTGAAAGCGTTGAAGGAAGGAGATGTATTCATTTACCGACAAATTTTCTAGTTATCACCAAGTCAGAATATCAAAGGAGGATCAACACAAAACAACCTTCATGAAAGAATGGGGCTGCTATCAATATACGGTAATGCCCTTTCGACTCAAGAATGCTCCTGTTGTTTTTCTAGAATAGTAGTTTCTTCTTTTAAATATTTTATACATAAATTTCTTGAAGTCTACTCTGATGATTTGACTGTGTTTGGTCTAGAAAGAGACCATATTGAAAGTCTATGCATGATGTTGTAGTGTTGTCTCCAGTATTATATCATGCTAAATTCGAAGAAATGTATTTTTTGTGTACAATTTGGTGTGTTGTTAGGACATGTATTGTGTCGCGATGGAATTTTGGTCAATACGACAAAAGTTGTGATTATTTTTGAGTTACCACCACCTACATCAGTCATACAACTCAGATCAACGTTAGGACACAAAAGATATTATAGAAAATTTATCAGAGGATATGCATAGATAACTGCTACAATGGAGAATATTTTGAAAAAAGATGCAAAGTTCCAGTGGACAGAAAGTTGTCAGGAAAGTTTAGACAAGTTAAAGGGTAATATGGCTACCATGCAAAATTTGGTATTTACATACTAGAAGAAGAAGTTCCATGTTCATGTCAATGCATCACCTATCACACTTGCCATAGTTCTGACGTAACTGAGTGAGTGAGCAATTGATCACCCTATTTCTTTTTCCAACAAAAAAACTTCAACAACAAAGAAAAATTACACTACGACAGAAAGAGAAGGACTCACCATGGTATATGTGCTACAAAAATTCAGACACTATTTGTTGGGTGGACATTTTAAAATGTACACTGATTATTCGGCATTAAATTACCTAGTCAAAAAGATAGTGTTGCAGGGGAATATCTGTCGATGGCTCCTCCTATTTCAAGAATTTGATTTTGAAGTCATTGTTAAACTTGGTCGACTAAATGTGGGGCCTGATCACTTATCAAGGATAGAAAGTGGTGAAGAACCAAATAGCCTGGAGGATAATTTTCTTGATGCACTTTGTGATCACCATGTTTGATATCTAGTATAAGGATATCATCCACCTCTTGAGTTAAGGTTATGTGCCTAAAGGTTTCACCACTGCGCATAAGAAACAGTTGGTCATCAAAGCCACTGATTTTACATTGATTGGAAGACAACTATACAAGATGGCCCTTGATGAAATATTGTGTCGGTGTGTTTTAGAACACAAACGACCTTGGATAATGAGTGAAGCACATGCCCATGTCGCAGGAGGACACTATATTGGAAAGACAACAGTACGCAAGATATTACATGCTAGATTATGGTGGCCAACCATACATATGGATACTGAGAACTTTTTCTGAAGATGTGATGTTTCCCAAAGAACAAGAAAACCGTCGAGAGGGGATGAAATTCCGTTAGCACCGCAGATAACCCTACAAGCATTTGATAAATGGGCCGTTGATTTTGTTGATCCTATCAGTACGCAAGGAAAAAGGACTGGCATGCGCTATATTATCACAATGACATATTACTTAACCAGATGGGCTGAAGCAACACCTGCTAAATATTGTACTGCTATGACTGTGACAAAGTTTCTATTTGAAAATGTGGTGACAAAATTTTGCTGCCCTAAAATTCTTCTAAGTGATTAGGGTACGCATTTTGTTAACAAGTTTATTGATGATCTTAATACAAAATTTCAGATTCAGCATAGGAAAATGACACCCTACCATCCTCAAGCAAATGGAATGGTTGAAGCATTTAACAAGATTTTGGAAAATGCATTAACCAAAGTATGCAATGCACGCAGAGATGATTGGGATCATAAATTTTCAGGTGTGCTATGGGCATATCGCACAACTTGCAAAAAATTATCAGGACCCACTCCATTTTGATTGGTATATGGACAAGAAGTTGTTGTGCCAATGGAATATATTGTGCTGAGCTTAAGAATTTTTGTGCTAACTCAAATGACTAATGTGGATGTTGTCAAGAAAATATTGTCGTAGCTCATTCAAATGGAGGAGGACCGCTTTGTCACAAGGTTTCATCAAAACATAGAAAAGCAAAGACAGAAAGCATGGCATGATCGCCACATTAAGACTAAGCATTTCAAAGTTGGAGGATTTGTTTTGATGTATGATAACACATGTTTGAAGCATCCAGGTAAATTGAAAACACATTGGCTAGGGGCATATGTGGTCGCACACATCACTGATGCAGGAGAAGTAAAATTACATAAGCTGGATGGGACACCGGTCGCAAGAATGATAAATGGCAATGGGTTGAAACCTTACCATGATAGTTGTGGCATGGTTGGGTAAGGTAAAAGAGAAAAAAAAAGAAAAAGAAAAAAGAAAGAGAGAAAAATAAATTGTTCTATCCCACGTCTGCGAAATGAATATAAAAATCCCACAATAAAAGTAGGACTGACAGTTGGACACCATTAAAGCACGTGTACTTGAAAATATTTAGGTGGTTATGACAAATCATAGTCATTAATTTGACAAGTATGAAGAAAAGTGGTGGCGTGCTTTTTGGTCTCATCCGTCGTCCTCACCATAACTCTCATAACAGGTACAGGTCAGAGCTCAAGCGTGTGAGTAAATTTTGAAATGGGTCAAATGGGAAGCCCATGTGATTGACAAGATGCATCTCTGCCATCAAATGATTACATGCAGGTTGAGTGCCTGCATATAAATATAATACTTCATCGTCAAGATTCATTTTACTTGTGAGAAAGAAGAAGAGCAAAACAATGTCTGCAAATGTAAAGAATCGAAGGCGATGATCATTTTGATTTCCAGTACCAACAAAAAGTTCGATGTTACTAGCGCATCACCCTGCCCGATACTTGAAGAGGTTATATCACCTGAAGCAAAACAAGCGTAGAAAGAACCAGAACCAATGGCACAGTTGGCTCCATGAACTACTCATGTTGCTACTTTGGCCCCAATTTAGAATCCACCAGCTTCAGGTAGAGGACCATAAATACTGACAGGATTATCGAGCATGGATCTTCCAGGACCATCAGATCCTCCGACAAGGGAGCCAAAGTTTGGAACAAAGTACAAGTACACCAAAACAACACCAGCTCTGCAAGCAATATGAGAAAGGAATGCTAGTATGGAGGAAAGGAACCTGCTACCACCATACATTCCACCAATAAGAGCAGAAGTGCTGGAAGTGAAACTCCCAAAGAGATCAAGCTCCTCCTCGGTTCCAACCAAG
The DNA here is from genome assembly GCA_001517045.1 of Pseudotsuga menziesii. Taxonomy (NCBI): domain Eukaryota; kingdom Viridiplantae; phylum Streptophyta; class Pinopsida; order Pinales; family Pinaceae; genus Pseudotsuga; species Pseudotsuga menziesii. Next base: position 165,844 of record LPNX011004469.1, on the reverse strand, counting down.
ATCTCCGCTGGATTTCTGCTGCTAAAGGATATCATACCAAAGTTTTCAAGGCTGAAGTTTGAAGAAAATGATATGCACAAGTAGCCTAACCTAGACAGAGAGAAGTACATGGTAACTGTTCCAGCCGCACTGCCTGGGCTACATGTCCTTGTTCTAATGGAGTGGGCACAAGGAATAGATCAAGCAGGTCTAGTTAACTTACTGTATATGCCACATTTTGGTTGAAGCAAATAGGTAAACACATATGTGTGCCAACTACTGGTATGCTTCCATGGAGTCTTTTTGTGGCTCGACATACCATATTTTGTCGACGTTGAGCTAATTGCATCGATCACCGGTCTTCCACATGCAGGAATTGACCCTGTGCCATATGTACAGAAGGATCAATATACGAAAGAGATGAAAGAAAAGTATGACCTTGTTTGTGCTAATAGAGGATTCCTGATTGCCTCTATAAATGACAATACAGTGAGGTTCACTGCAAAGGTATTATCTTGCAAGCTGCTGCGCAAGATGTGACCCACTGAGTGTACTGTAGGAACACTTGAACTAGATAAACTCTATTTTAAAGGAGTGCAGATCAATTGGTCCCAGTATCTGCTAAATGAGCTGCTAGACAATGCATCCCAAGCATAAGAAGACGATAAAGCACTATTCAATTACTCCTAGTTTCTTGTGTTGATTTCCTTCGTTGTCTGGTATGATCCACCAAACTACCAGCCATTTGAGGTCCCAATATTATGTCAAGGCACAAAGTATTAGAACCTTTGGTTCAATAAAAAGGATAAGATTTGAAAGAAGGATAACAATAGCAAGTTTTTTTGCATGGTGAAGTGCTAAGGGAAGTAGTGAGGAAGACATCACCATAATTGTAGACGTAGCTGTGGGAGTAGCGCAGACCAGCCTCAAGAGAATAAGTAGAAAACAAACGAGCTTAACTAATAAAATCATAGTGCATGTCAATAGGCTTACTGAAGTCATCAATGAAGTGCGGGGTGCAATAGAAGCTGAGACGCATAGAGCTGACCCTACTGATACATTGGAAACACCACTATTGTTTCCACTGCTAAAGGTGGAAGCTAGCAGTGCACATACTGGAAACAGGTACACAAGAATTTGATGATGTTTCCCATGAGTTGGGGACATTGTCTATTGATTTTTCCAAATTGAAAATGGATGAGGTATATGCTGTTCATCATGTGGCCGCAATAGAGATAAGAATCCAGGAAAGTGCTCTTTTATATCATGCCCAGAAGGTGACAAGGAAGGATCAAAGAATAAGACCCTCATTTGGCAGAAGGAGAAAGAGTCAAGGTGCAAGAAAAAACTAGGCTCATACTGGATGAAGCCATTAGCAACATAGTCACAGAATTCCCAGATGAAGAAGGCCAAGAAAAAATGGATACAGTAGCCAAGGTAGCTTGCTTATCTAGGATTGCGAAGGAACTGAAGAAGCAAGTTGAAGAGCTTAAATTGTAGCAGAGACTGAGTACACCTCCTGANGAAAAAATGGATACAGTAGCCAAGGTAGCTTGCTTATCTAGGATTGCGAAGGAACTGAAGAAGCAAGTTGAAGAGCTTAAATTGTAGCAGAGACTGAGTACCCCTCCTGAGGTGATAGAGACATGCCATAAAACAACATTCATGGATGTTAATAGAATCAAAGAAGGAGAGAAATTATGTAAGGAAGCAATCGACCAAGTATTTGCGACTTGGGAATTGCTCCTAGAGGATGAAAAAGTGGAGAAAATCATAGAGGACTTGCGACAGACTAAGTTACAAATAACATCAGTCAAAGCAGATATGAAGAAGTTGCATATAGGAGAAAATATAGGGAAGGTAGTAAAGCTAAAGAAGCTACAACAATAAGTGAAAACTCTATGCAACAAAGAGCAAAGTAGAAATGAATAAGTTGCAGTGCAACAAGAAGAAGAAAAATGAGTTACGGGGTGCATTCAACCTGTGCAGCAAAAAATCCACCACATAACTCGGTCTCTATAAGATGTAACATTTGAACATATTGGGTTCAACCGTGTAGAGAAATTAGAAAAACATGCAGAAGAGGTACGACAAGAAATTGTCCAAGTGCAAGGAATTCTCCAAGAATTTTCGACTAAGGTCGACACCAAGGAGCAGGGAGTGGCAGAACCATAAAAATTCTTAGTGGCTTGGGATGAGCCACATGTGAGTGTTGGGGGTCTTTTGGGCCAGGAAAGAGGATAATAAGTTAGAAAAAATTTACACAAGGAGGAAAGTGAAGCGCAAGCACAAGAAGGAAAAGCAAGCGCACGGCGTAAAGGAAGGTGAAGGAAGGAAAGGAAACTCAGAGTAGAGAAAGCTACGGTGAGGAGAAGTGCAACAAAGGAAAAGAAAATCTACAGGAGTATATAAGGGTAACAACTAGAAAGTGAAAGGTCAGGAAGATCGTGGGTGCTAAAGTCGGCGTAAGCCGACAGAAGTCACACGTATGAAGGAATATATGTAAGTCAGGAGATAACACCTTATGTCGGCCATACCTATGACAACTTGTAACTATTGTTTACGGCTGATTATGACTTGTAATAAATGAACTATCTGTAGTTGACCCTGCATGGTCTGGTAGAAGCTATAAATAATAGGAACCCATTTTGTATAAGGGTTGGAAAACAATTGAAGAAATTAGAGAAGAAGTTAGATAGTAGTGTCGTAGAAGGCCGTTGAGCCGTGGAACCCATTTTACAGAATGGTTGCAGAATAGTAGCTTTGTAAGGAGTCATTCTACAACTGACTGTGTAGATATTAGTTAGATTATTCGATCCAGGATTTCTATGGCTCAGTTGGAGTAGTTAGAAGAAGATAATAATAAAACTAGAGAGAATGAGAGTGAGAAAGAGTCTGTGATCCTAAAACATATATCTCAAACAGTCTGTAGTCAAGTTGCAGACTAAAAGGTGCACCTTTGTGGTTTTTCCCAGTTGGGTTTCCACGTTATACCTTGTGTCACTTGAATGTGCATGATGAATGTTTGTGGGTTATCTTGCATTGCTTAGATTTATAGATTACGTGAATGTCACACTAATAGCGAAAGGAGTTAAATGAATGAATGACCAGTATCATTGAAGAATCTTGTATTATTTTAAGTTCATTTTCTATTAAGTTGTTAAGGGAGAATCTATGTCACACTATTGCGCGACTGTCGACTTAGTAAAAGAACTCCAACCATCAAACTCTGTCGAGCAGATTGGTTGTGCACCAGGGGACTGTAATTCCTAGCCTGACTACAGAAACATGGTTATGGTAGTTACCCATTGAGGAAAGATATCTTGGGTGAGACTGTTCTTGCATCACAGGTGTTGCCGACTAAGCTTTCTCTGTCGGGCTGATATCTTTGGGTGTTTTGTTGGTGGTTTTTTGTTTTGTTGAGCTTCGGTCGTGAGAGTGAGGAATAGTATCCAACATGAATAAAACCATTCCTCTTCATTTTCATGCCTGAATTTTCTTATTATCCTTGTCATAAAAACTATTCGACCGTGAGATCTTTCATCTATATTACTACCACTCATTTCGTACAACTCATGTTGACTGATGTGGGATTCCTTAAGGCCCACATTTCAACAAGTACTAACCCATCGACTATGACTATACACCTTATATGGGATAGAGACTAGAGTTCCTTTTAGTACCTTGAGGTTTGCATGCCTTAATGGAAAGTTATCTCGTTAACAATCATGGGAATATATCAATGTCCTTGATCGTTAGATCTTTCAAGTGGATCGACACCAAATCATTTATTCTCACTTCGTAAGATGTACTTAGGTACCTTGGAACTTGTTGACATCAATGGTGAGCTTGCCTCGCATTGTTTAATGACATTCATCAATGGACAATAATCCAATGACTTCTTTCCATGCTCAACATCAACACATTTATGTTGACAGGAAATTGTCCAAATGCAAGGAATTCTCCAAGAATTACTGGCTAAGTTCGACACCAAGGAGCAAGGAGTGACAGAACCATAAAAATGCTTAGTGGCTTGGGACAAGCCACATGTGAGTGTTGGGGGTATGTTGGGCTAGGAAATAGGAGAATAAGCTAGGAAAAAATTTACACAAGGATGAAAGTGAAGCACAAGTGTAGGAAGGAAAAGCAAGTGTGTGGTGTAAAGGAAGGTGAAGGAAGGAAACAAAGCGAAGAATAGAGAAAGCTATGGTGAGGAGTAGTGCAATGAAGGAAAAGTGAATCTACAGGCGTGTAGAAGGGTAACAACTAGAAAGCGACAAGTCAGGAAGATCATGGATGCTAAAGTCAGTGTAAGCCGACAGAAGTTACACGTATGAAGGAATATATGTAAGTCAGGATGATAATGCCTTGTGTCAGCCATACCTATGATAGCTTGTAACTATTTTTGACGGCTGATTATGACCTGTAATAAATGAACTGTATGTAGTCAACCCTGCATGGTCTGGTAGAAGCTATAAATAAGAGGAACCCATTTTGTATAAGGGTTGGAAAATAGTTGAAGAAATTAGAAAAGAAGTTAGATAGTAGTGTCGTAGAAGGTTGTTGAGCCACGGAACCCATTTTACAGAAGGGTTGCAGAATAGTAGTTTTGTAAGGAGTTATTCTACAACTGAGTTTGTAGATATTAGTTATAAGAGTCGATCCAGGCTTTGTGTAGATCAGTAGGAGTAGTTAGAAGAAGATCATAATAAAACCAGAGAGCATGAGAGCGAGAAAGAGTCTGTGAGCCTAAAAGACATATCTCAAATAGTCTATAGTCAAGTTGCAGCTTGAAAGGTGCATATATTTCTCATGCCAGATGAAGAGCACCTTTGTGGTTTTTCCCGATTGGGTTTCCATGTTATACCTTTTGTCACTTGAATGTGCATGTTGAATGTTTGCGGGTTATCTTGCATTGCTTATATTTATGGCTTAAGTGAATGTCGCACTAATAGTGAAAGAAGTTGAATGAATGAATGACCAGTATCATTGAAGCATCTTGTATTATTTTAAGTTCATTTTCTAGTAAGTTGTTAAGGGAGAATCTATGTCACACTGTTGCGCCACTGTTAAGTTAGTAAAAGGACTCCAACCATCAGACTCTATCAATCACATTGGTTGTGCACCAGGGGACTATAATTCCTCGCCTAACTGCAGAAACATGGTTATGGTAGTTACCCATTGAGGAAATATATCTTGCGTGAGACTGCGCCTGCGTCATAGGTGTTGCCGACTAAGCTTTCTCTGTCGAGCCGATATCTTTGGGTGTTTTTTTGGTGGTTTTTTGTTTTTTTGAGCTTGGGTCATGAGAGTGAGGAATAGTATCCAACATGAATAAAACCATTCCTCTTCCTTTCCATGCCTGAATTTCCTTATTATCCTTGTCATAAAAACTATTCGACCATGAGATATTTCATCTGTAGTACTACCACTCATTTCGTACAACTCATGTTGACTGATGTGGGATTCATTAAGGCCCACATTTCAACAAGTATTAACCCATCGACCTATGCACCTTATATGGGATAGAGACTAGAGTTCCTTTTAGTACCTTGAGGCTTGGATGCCTTAATGGAAATTTCTCTCGTTAACAATCATGGGAATATATCAATGTCCTTGATCGTTAGATCTTGCAAGTGGATCGACACCAACTCATTTATTTTCACTTCGTAAGATGTACTTAGGTACCTTGGAACTCATTGACATCAATGGTGAGCTTGCCTCGCATTGGTTAACGGCATTCATCAATGGATGATAATCCAATGACTTCTTTCCATGTTCGACATCAACACATTTATTCACATGGTAAGAATTGTACCATCAGGTTTTGTAGAAGTTGAAGACTATACTCTTCATGATTCCATCAATAGTTTTGAAGAAGCATACTTCCAGCCATATGAGAGTACCACAACTCCACTTTCAACTTTCATCTTTTACTTCATTCAACCAAGCAGCAGTTCAAGTTCCTTCACTTCACAGTTCATGATCCAATAGCAGCATTGACCACATTCCCATTGCACTGTTCATCAAAATTTTGGGTAAGTGGAGTATGTCGTTTTCTAATATTTAACCATGTAATTCCTTAAATGCTAGAAAATGAATGAATTTGCAAAATTCCCTCACCATATTACATTACTGTTAACCCAAAAAATCTCACAATGAGCTCTACATGACCTACACCACCTAAAGACATCTACATACGACCCTCATTTGACCCCATTTGACCCCCACACCCTCAAGAAGGCTTAAAAATATGAAAAAAGGCTTAAAATCCCCTAAAAAAGAGCCAAAATAGCTCTCATAGGGGCTAAAGCCCCTCAAAGGACCTTAAAACCCCCAAAAGAGATAAATATTGAGTGAGAGGGGCTAAAATCCCCAAAAAAGGGGCTAAAGCCCCAACGAGGGGCTTAAAACCCTAAAAATCTTGAGAAAAAGTATAAATAGAGGGGTGGGAGTCACTCTTAAAACTACTTCTCATCTCCTTGTCGTTACGTTTTCGATGTGAGTGCCTTGAGACCCTTTGACTCTCAAGTCATTCACCTATCCATCTTCTCTATTCCTCCATTAAGCCATAGCTCCCCATCCATTGAGAGGTGCTCTTCCAAGGTAGGGCACGGTGGCCCATTCCAACCAGAGAAGGTATACTTGTCTTTTCATGTTTTAGCTTTGTTATATTGTAGTTTTTTGACCTTATTTGTTTGCAGGTTTATTGCTTAACATTTTATTGCAGGTTTCCATTGATTGCTTGTAGGTCCTTTAGTTTTCTAACAGTTTGATGCATGGTTGTGGAGCTTAGCCCTAACCTTGTGTGCAGAGGGGTTTTTCATTTTCTTTTTGTTCTTTCATCCTCACATGAACCCTACCCTTCCATCCTATAGATGGAAGGATGTCGTTCTTGCCTATAGATAGGGTGAAATCCCTACTACAGATTTGGTGACCATACCAGGTCGATCCCACAGGATCCCTGGGTTTTATTTTTGCATTTTAGTTTTATTTGCCCTAGTTTAGTTTTCTTTCAAATCTAGATTAGATCTATCTTTTCCTACATTTTTAGTTACTGCCAATCCTCCTCAAGGCCAAATTGAGCCCATTTTGCCACAGTATTAGTTACTGTCGACCGGATCTGGCTCAGGTTCAAGAAATTTTCATCTTTTGGTCCAGGTCACTCTTATCGGGTTGAAAGGTGCGACCAAGTCGCTCATTCAGACCCGAAAGGTGCGACCAGGTTACTCATTCAAGCCCAAAAGGTGTGACTTCATCCCATAAACTAGACCACTTCTATCTACAGTTTCTAAGTGAACCCCTCGCCTATTTTGGGAAAATTTTGGTGACCCCCTCGCCACATTTGCCCCAAAAAGAGCAACCTGTCTCTCAGATTCATATTTTTGAAAGATTTGGGACTGTCAATGTGGCTCAGTTGCCTCTGTCCATCAAATATGTGTCTATTTATTTTTAGTATCTGCTTATTTTATTACAGCATGTGTAAATCAATGTTAAATTAAATGGTTAATTGGTTAATGAATATGTTTAAAGCTTGAATCAAAAAATCACTGTAGGTTTCAATTCTTAAGTTGAAATTAACATCTTGCCTAGACCTTCCTCCTCTACCCAGTCATCACCGTTCAGGGTATTTTGGGATAAGATGAAGGGTGAAGCTCATATAGTAATAGGCACTTCACATGTCATTTTTCTAAACCGCTAAAAATGGGTGACCTGGAAGGTAGAGGGGGTGGAGACCGATGGGGGTTTCACGGTGTTCGTGTCCTCCCTGTTGACCGACCTTGCATTCGAAGAGTGACCTGAGGATCTACAGATGGGATTAATACCATTGTGTTGATAGCCCAATACTCTTTCCTGGTTGAAGAGAAATATAAGTGTAAGGCAGTCACCTAGTCAGGTTCAGATTCAGATTCAGGTATGGCATGCATTCAAGTTTATGTTTACAATTTACTGCTATGTTAAACAATCTATTCACATTATAAGTTTCGCAATACAATCTTTGTGCACTATTCATAAACCATACAATAAACCACTAAATGTAACAGAAAGATAAAATACATACACACAAACCATACCACATAAAACAACCAAACTCAGTTCATGACGCTGAGCTAGCCATTAAAATCTATAATTTACACTAATCCAACCATCTAAAGTATTTGAGGACATAATTCCCTGAATGCCTTAATCATGGGAAGTACTTGGGCGCATCCTAGAAACTCATTGTGAGGAGTACCATAGGAACCCCAAAGTAGCTGGTTGTTGAGAGGAATTTCCAAGCGAAATGGGCAACGATCCCCATTGATTGACTATCACTCCCATGAGGAAAAAGCCAAGCGTTGTCTTCTGGAAGTCTTGGTGGTCGAGTGACCACCTGAAGCCAATAGGAATCCATTAAAACTAGGGTCCAAAAGTAATTACCATATTTCACCACTTGACATACAAATCAGACACAATTGATCCCCCACGTCCTTCCTCATTCCTGAGAGGCGATCCACCACAGTTCGAGTCCTTGAACCAACATCGTCGAGACCATTCTCAACGACCCTCTACACCATAAGAAGTCAACACAGCCTCTGATTCAGACTCAGAATCATACTAATCTAAGCCAGACCTGCATACTGCACCATCTAGCCCCATGGCTAGCACAAACCCAGATGCATTTTTCAGCTTAGTGATTGGCAGTGGACCCATGTCCACACCCCACACCACCACCAACACCCCTACTGGTGGCCCCAACACAGTCATGCAAACCGTCATAAGCCAACTACCACCCCCCATATTGACCAGTCAAGTTGTCCCACTTGTCACACATGGGGGCAGTGGCCCTTCCACTCACATAGTTTCTTTTACCACACTTGGGGGTTGTGGATCGTCCACAACAGTGCCACAAGTACCCCCAGTTATGCAGTTGCATCATGTCCCTACAAACCCCACCACCATTGTTTCCACAACTCACATTAACCTTGGGTCAAACCTTCCTTTCATGGCACGTCTCAACTTGCCTGACTTGGCTCAGTTAACAAATGACCCTATCTACCATCAAACTTTTTGGCCTCCCATGCCAACGAAAATTCCCTTAGACATTCCCAAGTTTGAAGGAAAGGTAGGGGAGTGCCCCCAAAACCACATTATGATGTTTCACCTATGGTTCTCATCAAATAACATTGTATATGATTCGATCAGGCTCAGACTGTTCCAACGCACTCTCACAGGTGCTACAGCCAAGTGGTACTTTGATCTACCATAAGCCAAATACCCGGATTTTAACTCCTTGGATTTCATGTTCCTACAGTATTTCCAACTCCCCATTAGATATGACGAAGGGGTGGAGATCTTTTTATATTGTCTCTAGAATACTGCGACCCACATAACTGACCACATCCATGAGTGGCGACGACGCCGTAGTTTGTGCAAGATTCAACTTGATGACATGATCTTCCTAGATTGGTTCCTAAAAAATTTGCTACCACCTATAGAAAATGACATTGCATCCAAACATCCCCAATACAAAGAGGAGGCCATATTGAAAGCCCAATAGTTTGATATGATCTATGCACAGTCTAGATACCTTTACACTGTCATTCCAGATGCTCCCCATGCAGGCACCTCCTACCGGGATGGACCAAGGGCATCCCATGCTGTAGATGGCATCATAGGTTCTGTCTCCCACCAACCACAACATCGTTTGACACCACCTACAATACCACCACAACCAAGCAACAGCCCTAGTGTTTCCTACCAAAACCAAACTCTGGACTATGCAAGAATGATGTCCCAGTTTGGATCCATAACTTCTTATGTAAAACCTGTGCCACCACAGCAGGAACAGGCATTAGCTTAGCCGGCACAGCAATATGCGGGACAAATTCCCACATTTGTGGCACATCCCCCCCAAGTATACTACACACCATCTATACAAGCCGCTCAAGCGCCCACCCCAGCTCCATCTACTCCATTAGGACAGGTGTTTGCACAGCAAAACTGTCCCAAGTAGACAACCCCCAACAACCAACAAGGGCAAGCGAGGAATAACTGACCCCGGAGCCAAGGAAACAGTCAAACATAGGGAGGCAGTCAACAACCAAATCCTCCCAACAATGCCGCAGCAAACCGACCAACCCAAAATCCTCAACGACCAAATGCACCAAGACACAATGCTTTGTTGCATACAAACCAATCATGCACACTATGCGAGGTCTATGGGCACTACACATACAAGTGTCCCTTCATGGGTCGCGCTAAATAGGCCATTAGGAATGAGGTTCAACATGCCACCAATACAACAGATCAAGCCCAACCCAACCCTTTACCACTAGGACCTCCTCCTATGGTGCTCCAAAACCCATTACCAGTCCAAGGACTGGTAGCAACTACACCCCCTCCCCAACCCAATCCTAACACCCTGGGGGCACCACCGATGGAAGAAACAATTGTTCACCACCTGCTAGCTATGACAACTGAAGAGGTTAATTTATAGACTAGACAAAATTAGTACGGAACCAACACCAAAACCGTTGACACATCAATGACATCTACGTCAAAAATAGCCAGTGCACCTCTTTAGTTACCCCCTTTACCTCCGTGCCCACCCATACGAAGGGTTTCCAACAACATTATGGCTAGAGCTACTGTCCTCTACAACATCATGGATGATTTGGCCCAAACACCTACTGCCATGTCCGCTCTTGAGGTACTCAAAACTTTCCCAATGCAGCAGAAAGCCTTACTAGCTGCCCTTGGTGCTGTGGACCCTTCTGACTCCAAGTTGATCACATTCGACACAGAGAATGGAGAACCATGGGTGCCATCAACCATTGCCTTCCAAATCCCGGTGTCTATCTAAAATTTGGTCATGTACCGGTGCATAGTGGATGAAGGGGCATACACGTGCGTTATGTCTACCCTAGTCAGGAAGAAGCTTGGATCCCCAATTTTGCAACCATCATCTACTACCTTGTGGGATTATGATGGCCATCCCACTAAAGCCCAAGGAATCCTCCCTCATGTCCCCATCACATTGGCTAGGAAAACAGTACTACTGATTGACATAAAGGTTTTCAATACTCAGTTGGACTATAACCTTCTCCTCGAAAGAAGTTATATGTACGCCATGAGAGTCGTAGCATCAACTATTTTCCATCTCATGATATTCCCCCTTGAAGAGAAAATCATGACAGTTGACCAATGACTTATCACGATCCGCAAGGGCTAATGACACCCACCAATGTTATCCCTATGATCAACACCATTGATCCGCAAGGGATAACCACACCCGCCAATGTTATCCCTATGGTCAACACCATGGTTGACAACATACCAGCCTCCCCATTGTTGAATGTGGGCGTTGGGTTGTTTGCCGATACCACCATGTTGAATTCTTTCCCCTTAGTGTCACCGCCGCTAACACCAAATGAGACTGTGGATTTGTCCATGCTCTCATCTAGCACTGCTACACCCAAAAATCAATCGCAGCTGTAGCCCCAACCGCAACCACAACACCATCCACAGCCGCAACACCATTAGTAGCCGCAGCATCATTAGCAGTCGCAGGATTATGTGCAGCCACCACCACAACCTCATCCCCACATGCAACCATCAAGGAGTTATCTAGGCTCCTCCCTAGTCCACACAATTCCTTTCCTCTTTCCCCTGCCTGGTGTCATGAGCAAACCAGTAATGGATACCTTAAGCTTACCCAATTTTACATTGGGAATTCCCATGTGGTACCTTGATCCACCGACCCAACCACCAATTCCCCAAGTAGTCTTAACCCCCATACAACCCATTGTGGTCAAATTTTATCCTCCACCCGGCCCACAAAAACCAACCATCGCACTTGCACCACCCCACCCAAAAAGGGCCAGGGGAAAAAATGCGAAAGCTACCACTAAACCTCGACAAATCCCGCCTTGCGCCGTCTACGAAGAACAAGGACATCTAACTCAAAAATGCCTTGAGAGTCCCATAATCTGCGTGCATTTCGATGCCATGGATACAATGAAAAATCTCTTTGTGGTTGAACTCCCAAGTGGGACAATAGTGAGAAGCAAGTCATTAAGAACAAACCATGCTTTTGCCCTCTGCAGATTGTATGGACACTATTCTCACCACTTCCAAGACTTGTCCGAGTTCCAAATGGCTCTGGCCAACCTTAGACAACATTCCCTTTAATCTGAGATCACTCTAATTGAATAAATTCACCCCCCCACCTCCTTCTTCAGACACCATGTCCATTTACATGATGTCCAGTTCTACAAACCCTCTTGTCTCCACCATCATCGATGGTCCATTAGACCTGTCTCTTTCTTGCTTTCGTAATGATGAGGAGATACTTGAATCCTTAACTGCTCCAGAGTTCCCTTGGAAGAACATGCACCAACCATAGTCACAACTCCATCCACAGCTGCAGCTCCATCCACAGCTGCAGCTCCATCCACAGCCACAGCCGCAACCTCAGTCACAACCTCAATCTCAATTACCAAGGAAATAGTGGGATTCATTCCCACTCAACACGATCCTTTTCCTTTTCCTTTCCTTACCATCCGGGATCATGAGTAAGTCTGCCTTAGCAACCTTCAATCTACAGGATTTCACACTAGGATATCCTATGTCGTACCTTGAACCACCTACCCTACCTCTGAGGCCCCAACATTTGTTGACTCATGTCCAGCCAATTGAGATGATGTTGCACCTACCTTTAGTTCCATCAAAGACTCCTCCTGTCTCCAGGCCTGCCCCTCTTCCTCCAACAGAGACTGGGGGAAAGGCCACCAAAACCACAGCCAATACCATTTACATGATCGCTAGCACCAGTTTCCCTTCCATCTCCTCAACTGTGGAATATCCACCTGATCTATCTCAGCACCACTTACGCGATGATGGATAAATTTGTAAGACCACCTCTAGTTTTACCCCATTCCCTTTAAACCATAGTGTGGAATCGGTTCTTCCCATAAAATACTAGATTTTGTCACCCCACCTTGCTAATGACCTTCATCTCGACAAGGGGGCATACCTCTTTGCTGACTTAGATGGCCACCTCTTGAAGAATCTATGTAACGGGCTCTACCTCAAGAGAGTCTATTCCTGATACCACCACTATGAGTCCCTTATAGCGTAGTTTTTTCTTTTTTTGTTTTACAACATTTTTGCCACAAGTTAGGGGAAACACCATTAGCTGCTAATCCAAAGTCACCCAAAACCTGTTCGAGACACCTCTCACACCTCCAAACTCTGCCCTCTATCTTCTTATGAGACCATCGTCTCATGTTTAACAAGTAATTCTTAGGACCACTTCCTTGAATTTACCTTGATTTACGAGCCACATCAGGGTGATGTAAGTGTCTTCAGACATGTACTTGAATCACACTTGCCTACCGCCACTCATGCAGGTTCTTGGGCCACCACCTGGAAGGCACTTCATTTTTATTTTTAGCATATAGCTATCTAATCCATCCACCGCACCTTATGCGGATCCCCGGATCATTGTCTGGAGGATGGATCATTTCCTTTGCATGCATTTGGCATATAACTACCTCTGGACTTGCACTCACATCACATGTAGTCAAGTCCATCCACCACAACTCACACACAGCTCTCCTGACCTCTATTTGAGAGCCACCTCAGTTTGCATACCTCTACTGCACCAATTTGTGTGCCTCTGTTGCGATCTATCTCATGCATGTATTGATATGTTTAAAGCCACTTGCTCCATCCATACTATGCGGATGACCTTTGGACCACTATCCACTATCCTGATATGGGGCACCGCCTGTGCCACCACGATCGGTTGACCATACTGGAGTTTCTTTTAATCTCTTTTTTGACTCCTAAAAAAGTGAAAAGATTGCCAAGCACAGCTACTTCCTTTCCCGCTCGTTAAAGTATAGGAAAGGGCATCTATATTGTCTCATTTATCTCCTTTTGTGGACTATGTAGACCATCAAATGAGAAGGACCACCTTGTCACATTCAAGCCAAGACCATTCCCCTTTGCATACTTTTATGCTTTCTCGGGTAGATGGGCCGAAATTTATGAAAAATCTCACCATGGGTTGTCGTTAAGCTCTTTTCCATCCTTCTCATCAAGAAAAGATTGCCGAGAAAACTTGGTTTCGTTCATGCTTGTAAAATTATCTGAATGGTTGTCTAGTCAGTATAGGTTTAACCTTTTCTAGCTTGACTGGACTACCAACGGTAAAGAAGTCTCTCATCCCCTAAAGGATGGATGAGATCTCCTGTGTATACTTTTATCCTTTTTCGGGCACAGGAGACCACCAATGAAAAGGAGCCCCCACTGGAGTCTTCTTCATGCTTTTAGTCTCTCTAAAATTGAAAGCACCAACGAGCATTTACTTTCTCGAGCTCACCAAAAATCCATGAGATCCTACCATAACAGTGTCTTTAGACACCACCCCACAGATAACAGTTCAGTAGCATTCCCACTTTAGCTTGCCTTTTTCCAGAGTGTTCTGCGATGTGTCTTCCTTGTCCCACCAATACCAAAAGTGTCTACCTCCACCAAGTATTTCCCATCTGCAGTTACATTCCCGGTATTACAGCTATGATCCATTTCCCATGATTCAGTTTCATTTGCTTCCTGGTCCACCCTACAGTCATACTCTGAACAAAGGAATTTTGAGTCCACTACACCCCCTCTACCCCTATTTAACTCCTTCCCTCCCCTCGCCCTCCATTTAGTGGGTCAGTCCTCATATTGTCTCACATCTTTCGGTTATCTCCCTCATGCCTCTGGTCAAGAAAACACCATTTCCTTGACCAGGGGCAGGTCTCCCTCTGTCGACGACAAGACATGTATTCTAGCAGATAGACCCAGAGGTCCTTATATCCTGGTTTCATTAACCTCATTGATGAGTTCCTTGGACCACTTGAGAGGAGTCCTTAGTGCCTCTCAGGATGGTTGTTTCTCACGTGCTCGAATCCAGCTACATCATTGAACTGTTGAGATTTGTATATGGTATTGGTCTATGCAATATTTGGTTGAAGACCCTAGATTTCACCTGAATCTAGAACATTGACGTATTTATTTGAGGGAACCCAATAGGTTCATGTCCCTTATGATTTCCGGGTTGCATTGGAGACAATGTTCAAAAGCCCCAGTAGTGCTTCAATATAAATTTATGATTGATGTAGCATACTTGTACCATAAAGACTCTGACTCTCCATCAGTAAACTATGTACCGTTCCAGATCTAGCAGACCATCAGTCATGAAGATATATCATTCCATGAGAATTCCATGGGTCCAATGTAGCAGTTCTTCGGATCATTATTGTATTCAGTCTCTCATTGAGGCAACCACTATTGTAACAATAGTTGTACATGATCAGCTCTTGTATTATATATCTTAGATCAAATTATTCTTTTGACATCATTATGAGCATGGGGATGCCTACCTCTTCCATATACATGTCACAAATTATTTGTATCTCACCCATTAATGGGAACCATATTACTACAAAAACCAAAAGCTACCATGCCCCAACCCAAGAAGCACCACCTCTCCCCAAGAAAATCCTATGATGTTTGTCGGCCATGCGATGAGCTCCTACCCTCACACATCAGGGGGCAATCTGTTAACCCAAAAAATCCCTCACTAAGTTCTACTTGACCTACACCACCCAAGGAAATCCATGCACGACACTCATTTGACCCCCACACCCTAAAAAAGGCTTTAAAATATGAAAAAGGGCTTAAAACCCCTATAAAGAGCCAAACTAGCTAAAAGCCCAAAAAGGGGGCTAAAGCCCCAACCAGGGGCTTAAAACCCTAAAAATATTGAGAAAAAGTATAAAGAGAGGGGTGGGGGTCACTCTCAAATCACTTCTCATATCCCTATCGTTACGCTGCCCGTGTGAGTTCCTTGAGACTCTTTTCCTCTCAAGTCATTCACCCTCCATCTCCTCCATTCCTCCATTGAGCCATAACTCCCCATCCATTGAGAGGTGCTCTCCCAATCTAGGGCATGGTGGCCCATTCCAACCAGAGAAGGTATATGCTTGTTTTTCTTTACTCTTTTATGCTATAGTTTTCTAACATTCTTACTTGTAGTTTTATTGCTAATGTCTTGTTGCAGGTTTCCTTCCATTTCTTGTAGTTCTTTAATCTTCTAACAGTTTGATGCAGGGTTGTGGAGCTTATCCCTAACCTTATGTGCAGGGGTTTCATCCATTTTCTATTTATTTCTTTCTGTTCTTCCATTCTCACAGGAACCCTACCCTTCCGTCCTATAGACAGAAGGGATCTGTTCCTTCCTGTAGCAAGGGCAAAAGCCCTACTACAATTACCTTACTCATTTTCATAAACTTAACACATCTTTAGTTGGGGGGGGGGAGTATATTCATTACCATTTGATCCCATTTTACACATGCCATCATCTTATTTACCATTGACTAACATGTCACTTCCAAAATACACTTTATTACAATTTGATCTATTTTGGGCATGATTCATAACATGAAGAAAAGGTTTTCTAATGTACATTGATGGCTTATCATTTCTAGTGTCTGTATACTTTCAAATATTATGTATTACAACCATAGAAAAGAATGAATGCTGTTAACACAAGAACCAATATTTGTCATATTCATGGTTGTCACACAAGAACCAACCATAAGTAAACTCAGCCGCTACTTATATATTTCACATCAAGGAATTATTCTTTTAAAAACAACATCATGCAAAGCCAAAGTTAAGAAGCCAAAAAGTTTATGCACAGTTGCATGAGGACATGCAACAAGTTCAGTTGGAGGGAGATGTTGGGTCACTCAAATGTCACATTTTCATCCTATTTTCCCTTCACTATTCCTCACATGCATCCCTATTCATCACTCCATTAACCATTCCTTCTACCATTTTCATAAACAAATATGGGTTTTCTTGTTATTTTCCAATTTATTTATTTTTAAGTATTTTAAGAGAATTTATGATTAAATATTAGAAAGTTAACATGTTTTCATTTATATCTCAAAGTTGTGTGAGCTTTGTGATGTGTAGGAATATTTCAAGATTTTCAACAAAAGCATTATTCAAAAGCTTCTCAAATATTTACTCCACCTTTTCAAGATTTGGAGATAATTATTTAAGATAATTCCGAAAAGGAATATCATTAGAGGATTTGTGAGGATTTGAAGGGATAAATATTTTGTGATTATGGAAAATAGGTTGAGAGAAAAGTAGATCTACATTTACTCTCTTTTCAAAGCAACTCATGTATAAATAAGAGTGCTCTCTCTTCATTTGGGAGTAGTGGAGGCCTCTCTAGAAATAGAGAAATAGAGAAATAGTTTGTCTTTTTGAGAGTTAGTCATGGATTTGATGCTTTTGTAATGGATTTGATGTTTTAGAATAAATATTTTGATTTCTCTATAATGATTTCTTATTTTGAATTGTTAATCATTTGTCACATGTGTTTGGTGATTTCACACTTTGTTAACCAGGTTTAATTTATGCAATTTCATGCTTTCGTAATCACATTCAATTTCAGTCGTGTGTTTTATTTCTAAGAATTAGATTAGTTTTCTTTAACACAATTTCATGCTTTCCTAGATTATATTTCTTTTCATGCCATTTCCTGCTTTCATAAACTAGGTTCAATTTCAGTCACATGTATTTTCGTAGATTAAGTTAGTCGCATGATTTCTTATATTAAGTTAGTCATATGTTTTCTTAGATTTCAATTACACATGTTTTCAATTTAAGTCGCATAGAATATTGGATTAATTTAGTGTTACTTTGACCCTGCAGATATTTTTCCTATACCTCACAAGTTTACGCTCTCCTCGAGTTGACAATTTAAATCGTTTTTTATGTTATTAATAAATTAATATTTTTCACCAACATGTCACTTTTGCATACTCTGGATAATGCAAAATTGAGGGCACAATAGTTGGAGATAGAGGCATAGCAACTTAGGAGACAATTATCTCAATTTCAATATGAACAGAAAAATAAAAAGGACGATCTTGACAAAAACCAAAAAGAAAGCAAGGATAAGTATAAGAAAAATGTGGATAGCTTGAAGAAGTACATTGATGATGCAAATAACCAGAGATCCAATGAGCAATTTTATATGAATAAATCCAAAGACCTAGAAGAAATATTACGTGCATTTGCTACAACTTATGAAGAACCAGATCCTTCTACACAGTTAGGAAAGAGATACTCTACCGACTTTTCTTCTTCTCAAGAAGAGTGTTTGTAGAAACCTCCCAAGTAGCATAGAGCTCTTTGTTAGATTTTTATCATTTAATCAATATGATTTAGGATCTTATCTGAGAGAATAACATGCACACCAATAATCACAAGATACAAGAGACACAAAGAGTTTTCCTTGGGGAAACCATAAAGGAGAAAACCTTGCAACTTCCTCAAAGATAGAATGAGCACCAATAGAAAACGTAAAACCCAAAAACATAAAGATGATCTCTGACAACTGTTCTCTCTCTCACTTGTGCGAGCTCCTCCTCTCTCACTCATGTGCTACAGTTGAGTGAGTGTGTGTTTCAAATAGAGAGTCTCAATCTCTATTTATACTTTTTTTCCACTTAACTTTTACTCTTACAGGTCTGACCTCACTAGGAGAGTCTAATAACCCTAATACCCCTCAACTATGGGGACTATTTCCCCAACTTACAATAGAGGGTTAACCTTAGCTCAATTGTGGGGACTATTTCCCTGACTTACAATGGAGGGTTAACCTCAATGACTCTACATGATTTTATTATATTAATGAATCTCCCGATTGGAGGAACAAACATCTCCGTCAGGGTAAAATGAATCACAATAAGAAATATACAAGTGAATACATTTCAAAGTTACAAATACATAAACACTCCCTCTTAACTAGGAAGGTATTCTCTTGACATAGTTCATCAGCACAAGTCTTCATTATTGGATCATCATCAAGCTGGATCGTTGCTACTGCTATCTCGAGCAAATGGTGCTATCTCTCAATTCTACTCATCATAGGAAGTTATACAAAGCCAACCCTTTTTCACGTTGGATGTAGGCCTATCCTCCATGTAGGTGTTCATCAACAGAGCCATCCCTTTTTCATGCTAGATGTAGGCCTTTCCTTTGCAAGGAATTCCTCTACAGAGCCAACTCTTTTTCATGTTGGATGCAATAACTTTCCTCTACAAGGATTTACACTACAAAGCCGGCCCTTTTTCATGTTGGCTGTAGTACCTTTCCTCTGCAAGGATTTCCACTATAGATCTAGCCCTTTTTCATGCTGGATGCAGTACGTTACCTCTGTAAGGATTTCCACTACACAACCAACCCTTTTTCATGCTGGATGTAGTTCTACAGAGCCATCCCTTTTTCATGTTGGATGTAGGCCTTGCCTTTGCAAGGAATTCCTCTACAGAGCCAACCCTTTTTCATGCTGGATGTAGTTCTACAGAGCCAGCCCTTTTTCATGTTGGATGTAGGCCTTGCCCTATGCAAGGTCTTTCTCTACAAAGCCAACCCTTTTTCATGTTGGATGTAGTTCTACAGAGCCAACCCTTTTTCATGCTAGATGTAGGCCTTTCCCTCTGCAAGGTATTTCTCTACAGATCCATCCCTTTTTCATGCTGGATGTAGGCCTTTCCCTCTGCAAGATCTTTCTCTACAGAGCCAACCCTTTTTCATGTTGGATGTAGGCATTTCCCTCTGCAAGGTATTTCTCTACAGAGCCATCCCTTTTTCATGTTGTATGTAGGCCTTGCAATTTTGGAAGGGGTTTGGGTAAGTGAGTTACGCAACACCATGGAGGTTGCGCAAGCTCACGCGACACCGCACAAGTCAAAGGAAGCACGTCGGGCGGAAAATAAACCACTTTTAAATATTTTATGCATAGTTTTGTATCAGTTGACCATATTTTGTGGATATAGGTTATTGGTGGTTAAATCAGTTAGAAGTTAGTTAGAAGTGGACCTTGAATGTAAAGGCACAATCCTATATATATATATATTAGAATTGCAATTATAAAGAGGAGGGAGAGGTGTATGAGATATGCATGGGACGAGACTAAAGTAAGAGTTTGTGCCTTTTGGTTATTTATGAGTGACTCTGTGGATTGATCTTTCTCTTGCTATGGAGAAAGAAGACTGTTGTTTTGGATATGTTAGTAATATGATACGACGGATATTAAGAACAATCACTGGTGTCCTTGTTTCTCTTGCATATGATGCTATGAATTTTAGTGTCATTATTTGCTGTGATGGGTCTGTTTTATGAGGAATGCAATACTGCTATGATGTCTTTTCCTGTATTTTTTGTTGTATGAATGATGAATGCCATATTGTTGTGATGAATAGTTGGATGATGCAATCTATTAGATCTATGATAGAAAAGATAGATCTGTGATGAATCCTACAATATCTGATAAACAATTTGGCTAGATCTGATAGATAAGCTGATAAATATCTGATGCCCCGATCCACCTCCTTACTGTCGGACACGTGGTTCTGATAGCTCTCCCTTGAAAATCATGGATGACACTTCATCTACTTTACGGGTGTTGCCGAGCAGGGTAAAACCTGTCTGGGCTGGTGCTCAGGGAGATCGTGCTGGTTGGGTGTCGACAGAGTGGGGACCCCTGTCGACGAGGCTTTGTTGGTGGGTTTTCACCAAAAAATGGTTATGTTTCCAGGAGCTCGTTGTGACTAAAGAGGAGGATATGTTGTGGCATCCGAAAAAATCAGAGATCCAAGATTGGTTTGACCTAAGACTACAAGAGTTCGCTGAAGCTGAGAATCAGAATCCAAAGTTGACGATAGACGCATGGTTGGACGGTGCTCATGAATCGTTTTTCTGTGAGTTTCCTATCATACTCTATGAGTGGTTAGTGCGATTCACCTACAAAAAGTGCAACTTTCGGGGAGGAGAGTCGACATCATGGACCCCCGAGCTAATTCAAGAACTCAATGAAACTGTAAATAAGGCGTCGCGGGCTATTGAATTATGGTTGGACAGTATTCTGGAAGGATACATTACTAAGTTCACGGTCGATACCAACAAGTCCTACAACGAAGCAGAAGGAGAATTTTTCAATGGACCATGAGGTAGGTTCTTGCCGTCTCTACAATTATCAATCAAGATGCTTTTTGTGAAAAGGGCATACTAAATATGCACCTTGAGTAGTAAGACTCTGTTGTGTGGAGGTTGTGAACACCACGATAGAAGTGGGGCGATGAATGGAAAGATAAGGGGTAGATGGGTGTAAGTTTCGACGAGACTATGAGGGCGGCCAAGGAAGAGAGTGGTTGTATAAGGGGAGGAGAAAGGTTTCGAGCAGAGAAGGGGCAGAGGATAGGATATCCTGCTACGATTGGAACACAAGACCACTAAGGACAACCACATGGGATGAAGAAGCCCTACAATGACAAAGAGGACGAGCATAACCAGGATATGCCCAGGGTGGCAGCAAGGTAAAACCCCAGTAGAAATGTGTCCACACCTCCGTGCACTACTCCACCATCAAGAAAATATATGCAATCTAGTAGTAAAGCAACATCTAGTAGTAAAGCAACATCTGTAGGAAGAAGGTCTAGGATGGCAGGAGACAATATGAAGCTATCGATGTTCCATGGAAATGGTATTGATGACCCAGAATAATATTAGTTATTATGTGAGGTAGTGTTGACTTCTAGACAGTCTACTGACGAGGATGTAAAGAAAGGCCAGTTAGCGATCACCCTCTGGGGTCGTGCACTTGATTGGTACATGAGATTCATACAGGTCCTACAAGGGACCACGATGAAGACCTTGGATGATATTCAAAAGGGACTTCTTGAAGAATTCAAGAAACCAAAATCTGAAGCAAAGTACATTAGAGAGTTGAAGGAAATCAAGCAATTCCCTAACGAGATAGTTTGGGACTTTGATCAGAGGTTTAAGACTCTGATGGCATAGGTCAACTTCGATATGAGTGATGTCAAACATAAAGAATGGTTCATTGTGGCACCAGTCCCTCATATCCAACATCCATTAATGCAGAAAAAGATCGTGATGCAAAGCGAGGGTCTAGAAATTGCGATGAAGCTGGAAGCTTCACCTATTGGAGAAATTGCTGTCGGCATGAACCAAATCCAGGCGCAGCTGGAAAAATTGACAATTCAACTACAGGATATCAAGAAGGTGAAAGATGAACATGATGACTTGTGGTGTACTCCGTGTCATGTGGATGGACACACGAAAGATACTTGTCCTTTTTTTTGGAATTATATACTCTCAAGAGCGCTAAACCCATTAAGTTGTGGTAGTGTGTTGTGGTGTCACATATATCAAGTATATGGGCACCAACATGAATATTGTACCTACATGCAGAAAATGGTTATGAATCCAACAAGATTATATTGCACCTTTTGTCGCTTAGAGGGGCACAAGGATAAGGACTGTCGATCCTATGATCTGCTTCAAGAGCGGACCAATGATGCATATTTTGTGAAAGGTGAAGATCCTCGCATGGTGTAGCAGCCACCGGTGATACAGCTGACACATCAAGTCCAGTACACATCGTCACCGTAGATGTAGTTTATTCCATCACAACCATAGACACAAGCTGCACCTCAACCATAGTTTGCATCGAGACCACAACAACTGTATGTCCAAGCAGCACATTATGTTCAGCAGTAGCCGAATCCCCCACAACAACAAATGGTACAACCCAGTGTCAACAATAGTTATCTCAACCACGATATCAGTAGCAAGGAGGATATCGTGGAGGATTTGGATTCAGAGGAAGAGGAGGTTTCAGCTGTGGAGGAGGACGAGGTTGTGCATCAATCCAGTGTTACAAATGTGGGACATTTGGCCACTATCAGTGAGATTGTCCCCACTTGCAATGTGTGTACTGCACAGTGAATGATCATACTGTTAAAATTTGTCCTCAGTTAATTGGACAATGGCAGGCCGATAATGTTCCGTTGTTACAAAATAAGAATCAGTTACAAAATCAAATACATAACCAAAAAAAATGCAGAATCAAGGTAGCCCCAAATTCCAGTACAAAATTGAAATATCAATCAGCCTATGAACCCACCAGTGAACCAGAATCCACCACCGAATCAGACTCCGACGCAGAACCAGAATCAAGGGTTGACAATTGTGACCATTCTAGAAGAACCGCGGACAGAGGATGTTGATGTCGGGATTGTTACTCGAGGAGGCGGGATGATTGGAGAAGATGGACCGCGACCACAAGTGTGATTAGCTAGTAAGAAGAAAGAATAGTTTGATATCGTGACTGAGAGAGATACCTTTTTCGAAGCTCGCGAGGAGCTTAGAAGAAATCCTGGTAAGACACCTATTTTTGGCATGCCTTCTGCTTTTGATTCTTCGTTAGAAGCTGGACCATTGTGGAAGTATGGTACATTACAGTAGTTCTTCAATATTTTTTTATCCTTGAAAAAAGATCTTGATGCTCTAGTTGAGATCAAGAAGTTGCAACAACGACCGTATAGAGAGTTGCTAGATTCTGCAGTAAATTCTTTACATAAGAAAAAGACACGTAAAGAAATGCAGATGAACATCCATATTGGGGACTACGAAGCTGATTTAGTTATTCTGGATCTTGGGTCAGATGTGAACATCCTGATGAAACAGATGTGGCAAAATATGGGGGATTCGAATCTTGGCTGGTTCCCAGTGCAGCTGAGATTGGCTAATCAGACCAAAGTTCCAACAATCGACCATGTGTTGAATTTGGCTGTAGATGTTGAAGGTATGAGGACTAGTGCTGATTTCGATGTAATCAAAGTAATGGATGGAGGGTGGTCCTATCCCCCACTACTAGGGATTTGATGGCCCAATGATAGCATGGCTATGATAAATTTTAAGAATCGGTTGATGACATTTGAGAACCAGGATATCCGAGTCATTTCCTCGATGGATCCAAATGAAGGATGATGCTATATTGAACCAGTCAAAGATGAAGTGATGAGAGGATGGGATTGTTACGGAGAGAAATTCCTATGTCTTGGGGTACCACAACAGACAGCTTGACTCCAGAAATCAATCCTTTCCAATATGCAATAGAAATCAAATATCTAACACTAAAGGATCAGACCTCGTACCTTATTCCAGACAGTTGAAGTAGATCCCCGTTGAGCTTTCCAACTTCAGCTTGAATTGATCAATCACTTCCTCAACAACAAGTAAACAAGACAAGCATACTATATATATTGGTGTTAGATCTATTCTAGCATATATAATCAACAATGTATAAGCATTTCAAATCATCCATGGATAAAATATTCATTCAAACATACATTATTGGATAGGAAAAGATATTTCTATTAATATAAAATTAGAGATTACAATGGATACAACCTCTGTCAGCACATCTGCGAATCAGAGAAACTAAATCCCCCACTTGCGCCTCCACCACCTCAATCCTCCATCTCTCGATAGCAAGCTTACAAGCAAAATGCAAGCTTGGGAAGAACACAAAAGTGCTCCAAAGGACAAAGGGATGCAGACTCAAGCACAAGTTTTGACAACAATGGACTATAGTTTCTTTGCTCTCAATTCTCTCATGCCTTCAATGTATCCAAAGAGTTCCTTGTATAGCTTTTCAAAGGGGTAATGAAAGGTCAAATTCGAGTGATCTCAAGGCATATGGAAGGCCAAGAGTTAAGTGAATCAGATCCATGTCAAGGAAAACTCCAAACGGATTTGGATTTTGCACACATCCTGATGTATGCATTTTTAGGGGTCAAAACCCATGTATATACGCGATTAGGGGTTTAAAAGTCACATGTATTAATTTTCACATGTTTATAGGGATGGTCAAGGAAACATAAAAGGAAAAAAAATGGTCCAAGGGGTCTAAGGAGTTTGCAGAGGGACATGGGAAGGCCATACAAGTGTGATTCACCTGGAGTGGTAAAATCAGCTATAACATATGCCCCCTAATGTGGGAGGTCAGAGGGGTCATACGATGGCTGAAATAAATTATTAGTCCATCCTAGAAGTGGAGTGATGAAGGATCCCAAATGGAAGACCAGCCACCCAATCAGCATAGTACAATGATACAACTCTGCACATAACTACAAATACATATAGCAGTCCCAGATACCTAAGAGTACAATGGCCATGAATTGGCATGATACAAAATATCACATTAGTGGTCATCACCACGTACAATATACATAGATCAGAATCTCCATGATGAAGATATATAAAGGATCATGATCTCCATAATGGCTGAAGATATACAATGGATCAAGATCTCCATAATAGCTGGAAATGTCTGACATATACTGGAATCAAGTCATGAGAGCTGAAATCTCATGAACACTAGCACGATCAAGGAGGTAGCATATAAGAGATGCCCCCAATCAGGAAGGTCTTCTGCACAAACAGCTACGAGTACATGTCCTACTATGTGAATAGAGGTGTCGAGGTCGAACATTGTAGTCCATCGTCTGATTACTGGTCATTGATGTATACCATTAACAGATGCGAGATCACCCACCAATAATGAAAATGGGAATCAAGGTACTAGAGTGCAAACTAAAAAGTCTGAATAAATGTGTTGAGGTCAAAAACTTGAGAGGATCCATCGATTAGGGGACATTGATGTATTCCCAAAAGCTGTTGATGGCAAGAGAACCTACCATTGATGACTGCAAGTCTCAAGGCACTCAAAAATGACTCTAGATTCCAATACCAGAATAAATGATCTGGAGTCGATGGCATGAAATCTACTGGAAGGAGGGCATTAAGGCATCCCCCATCATCCAACACGAGGTACTGAGTAAAGCTGTATAATGTGGAAGGACTCTATCATAAGGTTCATGAACCAGTAACTGTATCGGGAATGGCCGACATGCAAAGTCAAGATAACTGAGGAATGGCCGACTCATGTTTCAAACTTCCTTCGAACAAGAGCACAACGACGAATGGTGATTTAAATAAAGGCAGCATAGACTTGATATATAAAATTGGGACATCTCTATGACACAAGAGGCATCGACAGAGGCTCCATGAGGACTGGAAGCTTAACTAGTTGGTGGAGGTAAACTCAGATAAAATGACTACAACTCCTAAAGTCAAACTATAAACCCAACCAATGGATGTGATATACAGTGCTCTATTTGAAGGTGACACGACTCAACAGCTGCCAAAAGATAACATCTTTCCTGTTATAGCCCAAAATGACACATCTCTTCCTGTGACCACTTTCCCATGATTCCGTCGCATGTCGACACTTCCATGACGACACTTCATGAAAGTCACTGAAAAAACACCTATCTTGGAGGACCCATATCTTGAGTTCTATAACTCCGTTTGACCTCATTTCTATGCCGTTGGAAAGATATTTCAGTTATCTAAAACTTTCTAGAAGACATCAAAGTCTGAAAATGCCCAAAAATACCCTTAAAATGTGTTTTTTGTGTATACACGACTCTCCTTAAGGCATAGTCGCGTATCATACGCGAGTCTCGTGTTTTACAAGTCGCGTATGCATATATGCGCAGGTTTCCTTTATACTAAGTCACGTATCATACGCAGGTTGCTCTACTACAGACCCGCGTATGTGTTTCTCAACATTAAAACATAAAAACACGAGTTAATTGGAGATTAGTTATTTCATTTAACTGAATTTCCTTTACTGCTGTAACTTCTCTAACCTTCGAACTACCTTATTTCATCCATATAAATAGAGGTAGGGAGGTCCATGAGAAGGGACTTGAATTTCTGCATTGTTATGCTAGAGGAATCGGGACTCTCTTTTCCCACACCTTTTCCCTGGAGGTCGTCCCCTTGTGTTGCAGAGCTTGGAGGCTGAGTTCTTTGGAGAAGAGAAGCAGCAGAACCAGATCAAGGTTTTGTGAGGTGCCAAACCTGAAGAGAAGGTATACTTGTACTTGTTTTCAGGATTAATAAAGATGTGATGTCCTTCTTCTTCCCAAATCATTGTTCAATGTGTGATTGAATTTCTGTTTATGATCATATGATGATGTTATTCAGATTATTGTTTCATATTTATTTGATTATCATTTCTTTATATGTGGTCATAATGGTTTGAGGAAGGTATAATTTGTTTTGCAGGTCTCTTGGAGCGGGAGGAGCAAGAAGAGAATTGAAGAGAAAGCTTGGACCATCCTTCAGTTAATCAGGTGTGGACCCTTCTCATCTCTGAAACTTGCTGTTATATACTTGCTGAACATTGTGCATCTCTCTTTCAAACCCAGTACGTTGATGGCCTCTTAAACCCTAGCCATAGGACACTTTCCTTTACAACATTTCCTTGTCCAGATTTTTGGTTTTTTTATTTTTTTGGACTTTTCCAAATATTTAAAAAGCTTGAAAAAGAATAAAACTGCTTTATAGTTACAGACTAGGAGGAGACGAGTGTCATATGGGAAAACAAACTAGTTCCAAGCAGTGGAACATAACTATGCTCAATGCAAGGATACATGTGTAGGATAGCGACACTTGGGGGAAAATCCCCTCCCGGTAAAAATAGGGAATCAAGTTGCAAAGGATAAATAAAATGGCTCTGCATGGCTAGACATGAGACAAGCTCAGGCTATATGGCTGAAACTCGATGTCAGGGAAGCCGGCATAAGGCTCAATAAGGCAGGCAAAGCTCATGATAATACAATTACAACTTGACATAAGGGAGTCCTGAGGGAAATAGGATAGCAAAAGATCAAGAGGAGTATGAGGATCTTGCAAAATGTCATGGTAATACTATACAATAGACTCCCACACCCTAAGGGACAAAATGTTAGCATGGGCACCAAATGCAAATAAGGTGCTAACTAGGGTACCCATGTAAATTCAAGCTCTACCACTCATATCATGCCACTTCTAAAACAACAAGAAGGTTCTGTGACATAATAGAGTGGGTTCATACCTAAGGCTATAATGAAACGGTCATAAGCTCATGTAAAATGCAAACGGTGATGAAACCTAACCTATATGCCAGTTTAGACATGATACCTAAAATCAGCATGAATGGGTCAATCCAACGGCTGAAACGACACTCAAAAAGTTTTCCTACATCATAAATTAGTCCAAAAACGGTCCAAAAGGATTAGAAATGGTCCAAACTATAGGAAAGGGGGTAAAAATTTGAAAAAAAATTGAAAAATTTCTATAAATAGTAAAAAATTCAAAACATTATAAAACATTTGAAATTTTTACCCATTTGAGCTCAGAATTTCAACAGCGAATTCCAGGAGATCCAGTCGGCTGAATCCACTACCATTTTTTCCAGGTACTTACCCATGCTCTACTCTTCCATTTTGATGCAAATTTTGTCAAATTCCATGGTGTATTTGGATTTCTTGGCCATTCTAAAATAGGCACCATGGACCACATGGAAATTGAGGGTTTTTCTGCATATAGGGTTGGATATACATGGAAAATGCCCTCACAGTCACGTACATATGCGGCTGTTTGGCAAATAGTCACGTATGTGGCTGCGCTTAAGGTTTTTCAAGTATTCTAATGGAAAAAACTTAAATTTTTTGTGCAGGATGGTCCTAGAATGGAGAGAACATGAACATGGTGATGTAGAAGAGGCAGTAAGGGCCAATATAATCGCTCAACAAGCGTTACGTGCATGTGGACTTTACAAATTTTGGTGTCTTGGTGGCTTAATGGCCAAACCAGGACTATTGCAAATGTTAGTGGACTACTGGGATCCAGACTCAGAGTCATTCCAGATAAATGGGATGTCCCTCACCATAGAAGTGGAGGATATATACTTTATTACTGGACTTTCCTGATGGGGGAAGTAGTGAGCCTACGTTCTCACGGGCCTAGAGGTGGCCTGACTATAGATGAGTACATTGTGGTGTACTGCTATCTAGACATGGAGAAGGTGGGGAGTCAGATCCCAACTAACTATATATAGGTTCTGGGCCTAAATACCATCCTACTGACATTGGGCAGGATAGCAGGCTTGGATTCACTCCACCAGGCCTCGCGGCCTCTGATGTTCTACACAGTGGAGTGCATGAGACCCACGGTATACGATTGGAGCACTGCACTACTGGGAAACATGAAACACCAGCTCAGTGAGTGTAAGATGGGAAGAGTGAAAAACTTTGGTTTCAGCAGCATACTGAGCACGTTTTTCTTTGAGCGTGTTCTAGGATTGAGCCCTAGAGTTAACGTTCCTCTACACGGGGTTCGAGATCCGGCCCAATGGCATTGGGCAAATGCGATGTGCAGACTGGGTGGAGGTAGGGTCTCCAACCCCTGTCCAACTAATTTCTTTCCATGGTGGTGACGACAAATAGTTGCCATCGATGACTACCCCTATGCGGGGATAGATTTCCAAGGAGACCTGGACATGCCGCTACCACCAGGATCGGAAAACGGTGACATAGGTAACGAATCTCAACCCTCTCTTTTAAAATTTTTGAGTTATTTAATTTTTTGTGTTTTCTGATTATGTGGAATCAAAAGACATGTTTTTGGGTTGAAACACATAGTGACATCTACCATATGCATGCAGATGTGGGACTACGGTGGCCTGAAGGCTTCCCTTGTCATAGACGGAGGGGAAGAGGAGACAATATCACTAGTGTGGATGCGGAGCGGACGCTCCAAAGTATTCATACCAACTTCGTGAGGCTGACACACAGAGTACCCCTGGCGCAAGTTGAGGACTTTCCTGATTCCATGTAGTGCCAGGTGGTGGGTGTACCATGAGCATGAGTGCAGCTATTTCGATAGCTAGCTAGAGCCATAGTGACATTCCATGATCACAACCCCCCTCCTCCTCCACAGGCTTAGATACCTGGGAGCGATACATTTTGTATTACCGTGTATTATATTTTGGTTGCTTGAGAGCCCCATTTTTGTATAATGACACTATGTATTACCACATTTTGGAAGTTTATAAAAACTTTTATGATGATCGGTTTATTTATTTACATGTGTAAAAATTTATGTTTGTAATGAGCTTATTGTGTATGAAACAAATGCCAATCTAACACGTAGTTAGCATATGAGTCAACAACTTGATTATTAATTCTTGGAATATGTATGTATGTTATATTGTCAAATTTTCATTCTAATAATCTCACACATAAGAATCTTCTTAATAATGTTAGATCTCTAACATGGTACAAACCATTAAGCTATGACACTACTAACTCTGAATCAATACGTACCTCAAGAGAGAGAACGCCATGTAAAATGGCATCCTGTAGAAGCTCAATAACAGCACTATATTCAGCAACATTGTTTGAATACGGCCGTAAACATATGCCTCCTGAAGACAATACCTGACCCATAGAAGTATAAATCACCCAAGCAGCAGAGGCTGAGTGTTGAGTGTGACGGCTCGCACCATCCGTGAATCCTATGAAGGTGGAAGATTCCATTGACATCTGCCAAAAGAAACGGAAACTAATCACAAACCCAATCACCATAAGAAAAAGAACTACCTATGCAAAACTATACAATAATATACAATAACCAGCCTTGGATAAAAATCATGCATAGTACTTTTTGAGATAGAGCCCATTTCTAGGCTCCACCAAGGCCGTTCCCTCATAATCCAATAAATCATAAGCACCCTTCTGTAACACACGTTTGATGACGTAAGGACCACGCCACATGGGGTTAAACTTTCCTGCCCCCAAGAGTTCTTTCGGTTGATCCCACAAAATGACCAAGTCTCCCTCATTAAACCTCCTTGGACGGATAGACTTATCGTACTGGACCTTGACACGATGCTTATTTACTTCTTGAGCCACCAAGGCATCTAGACGTTGCTCATCAAGTTGCTCAAGGTGGACCAAACACTCCTCCAACAGGGAAGTGTCTGGTAAGAGCTCTATGGCTAGCTTCAAAGAAGGAATCTCGCACTCAACCGACAATACCGACTCTACTCCATGTACAAGTTGATATGGAGAAAAACCCGTGGCAGTCTTAATAGCGGTTCTATAAGCCCACAAATCAGGATATAACATAATGTGCCAATTATTCTTGCTTTGTGTGATGGTTCCTTGGAGAATGGATTTGAGTGATTTGTTCACTGCTTCTACCTATCCATTCACTTGGGGGTAGTAAGAGGAGGAATTCTTTTGTTTGTACCCTAACTTTGATGCCAACTCTTCCATCATATGATTCTGAAAGTGCGAGCCATGGTTAGTGACAAGATCTCTCGGAATCCTGAACTAAGTAATAATCTGGCTGAATACGAAGTGAGCGGCTGTCTTACCATCGGATTTAACTGTAGGCATAGCCTCAGCTGATTTCATGAAGTAGTCAACAGCCACTATGATATGATGATGCCCCCCAGCTAAAGCTGGGTTGCAATCCATAAAATCAAGCCCCCACTTATTGAAGGGATCGACGATGATGATGGGATGTAATGGGGTAGGTTTCAAGTGCATATTATGTGCAAACACCTGGCAAGGATGGAACCTCTTGACCGCATCTGCACAATCCTTAAAGATCGACGGCCAGAAATAACCCACTCTTAAAAAAAATTGGGCTGTAGAAAGCCCAAATAGATGACCACCACACACCCCTCCATGGCATTCATTCAGCACTGCCTCAGCCTCTTCATGAGTTAAACAACAACATAAAATGGAATCTACCCCACGACGGTACAAAGTGTTATCCACTATGAGGTAATTCTTAGACACGTGACGTAACCGTCGTCGTTCATCCCGTGAGAGGTGAGTAGGGACCTTCAATGTTTGTAAATATATAATGATATCCCCATACCATGGGTCTAAGTTTGAGATTAAGAATATGTGCTCATCGATAAACGTATCTTCACAAACCAACTCTTTGGCCTCGCTTGGGAAATCCGATATAAGCTCTGCAAAAATTAACAATTTCTTCTATTTTGCCGAAACAAACTCGAGATCAAATTCTTGCAGGATGACAATCCATTTATTATATTTTCCCCTAATCATCCTTCGAGTGAGGATGAATTGAAATGGATTGACATGGGCTACAGCCAAGGTCTAGCGAAGGAGAATATAATGTCTCAATTGTTGAACCGCATGTACGGTAGCTAAGGCAAGCTTCTCAACATGGGAATAATGGATCTCCGCGTCAATAAGATTTTAGCTCAGATAGTATATGACATGCTCTTGGATCTCCTCATCCTCTTGAACCAAAACCATACCAATCATCTCCATGGATGTGGCCACATAAAGTAGAAAATCATGGCTATAGTCTAGGGGACTAATCACCGGGGCCGATGCTAGGGCTCGCTTGAGTGCATCAAAGGAATCCTGGGCTCTCTCATCCCAACAAAAGGTGGTGTCCTTCTTCAAAAAACCCATAAAGCCTCTAGTCAAATTGGTTAAATTGACAATGAATCTCCATAAGAAGTTTTCCATGCCTTGCAAACATTGAAGATGACGAATGTTTTTCAAGGGAGACAACTTAAGTATTTCCTCAACTTCAAAGGGTCGACTCTTATACCCTCTTTAGAAACAATGAATCCTAATAAGCGACCAAACTTCACACAAAAGATGCACTTGTGATGATTTAACCTGACCAAATAATGGGGCACCTTTCGAATACCAATATCAAATGATAGGAATGACGCATTCTCATACGAGAATGAGCAGCAAGGTCATCCAAAAACACTTTGATAATCGATTTGAGATCATGGAAGATCAAGGTCATGGCCCGCTGAAAAGTAGCTTCGATATTCTTAAGGCCAAAAGGCATTTTTCGATATGCAAAAGTTCCCCAAGGAAAAATAAATGCGGTCTTGTGTTGGTCCTCGGGTTTAATTTGTATCTGATTGTATCTGGAAAAGCCATCCATAAAGGAAAAAACCTCGCTACTAACACTCATCCAAAATCTGATCAATAAATGGTGTGGGGAAATTGTCCTTAGGACAGGCACGATTCAAATCACGGAAATCAATACATATGTGGATTTCTCCCTACTTCTTATCAACCAGAACGAGGTTTGAAACCCACTCCATCAAGGGAATGAGATAGATAAAACCATCTTTCAACAGTTTCTCTATCTTTGCCTTAATCATGGATGCTTTACTAGGATTCACTGCATGTAAGGGTTGTCGAATAGGCTTAGCATTGGAATAAGTCTTAATCTCATGTTCAACAATGTGAGGGTCGATACCTGGCATTTCATCATAAGACCAAGCAAAGATATCACAAAATTATTTAAATAGCTCGGTATAGTCTTGAATCTCAGCAAGGGAACATTCTGCCCCATTATAGACATCCTTTATCCTGCCAGGATCATGAGAGATATTGAAAGGAATCGTTGGAGATATATTTTCCATGTTTCCATCAGCCATCGAACCAGGAGACCTTAATGGAACATAGGACTACCAATTCTCTCACTAAGAACCTCCGCAAAGTCCTCATGCTCCAACCAGTCAAGCTCGGGAAGAAAATAATATCTATGATGGAGCTCTTCCCATGGTGGCTCAACTCCCAACATGGCCTCAATAATCGCTTCGTCTGAAGGAAAAACACTATCAAGGAAGTCGTGCGTATGAGAAGATTGTACTACCCATGTAGACAACACATATGGGTCTTCCTCCTCCATCCGTGAAGAGGAAGGACTAGGCTCTGCAACACACTCAAGATTAGCCTGATAAGCTACCATAGTTGTAGGCAACAGCACATCCATCATGATGGGCTCACTCGAAGTACTTGGTGTAGGAAGAATCCAAGGATCTTCCATATGAATCATGTGAAAAGACACCGATCTCATAGATGTTGAAGCCTCACCAGAACCAGACCCTATCATAAGGATAGGTGCAAGACAACTAAAAATTGCCATGATGGATGGATACATGCCCAAACCCACACTCCCAGTTGTCGGCTGAGAGTGCTCTACAATCGGGATCGAAGCTCCCGAAGATGTGGTAACTGATGGATTCTTGAATGACATTTGATCAATCGTAACTATCTTCCCATTAAATGGAAAGCATACAATCCAAAATAGGGAAGAAGCTATTGCTTGCATACTGTACATCCAATTCCTACAAAACAAGAGATTGTAGTCAAGTGGTGCATCAACTACCTCGACCTCTATCACAACGGTCTTCCCTCCCAAATGGACCTTAAGGGAAGGAAGGATCCCATGCAGTCTAAATGATCTCCCATCAAATGTAGTTAACATGGTCACAGATTTAGACAACTCAGGGGAACCTAAACCCTTCCAATAAGATAAAGACATCACAGAAGTAGCAGCACCTTCGTCAATCACAGTGCACTTAACGGTCATGTTGAGACATTCTACATGAATCAAAAGAGACACATAGTAAGGCAAGCGAGGTTGAAGTCCCGTAGTTTCAAATTTAATCATGGAGGAAGAATTATCATCATTCACACCAAGGGCAGAAAGCAAATCCTTCCTTTGCGAAGGACAACTCTGAAGTGCTTCTAGTGCAGACATCGCACAAGGAGTGTGGCCCAAATCCTCGATAACATCATAGTTTTGGGCAGCTCGAGCATTAGGATTGTGCCCCAAACACTTAAGGACTCCCTTAGGAATGCAAGGTGCAAATTCAGGTTTATCCACAGGTTTTTCAATACGTAAAGGAGTCCCTAGTGGATCAGGTTCCTTTCCTAGGTTGGGTTGTGACGAACCATAGTCCTTCGCCCAGGTCACAACTTTCATAACATGTACCATGTTAATGCAACCATGACCACTACCCTCTGGTGGATCTTGATCACCACCATACTGATCATGGGTCCTCAAGTTCATATTTTGATTGTGAGGTAAAGGGTTAGTCAGCACAGCTGGGCCCTGCGCTAAGAATCTCGAGGCTTCATTGATACAAGGGCACAAGTAAGTGAGGTGATATTCCTTACACAACTTGCAAGGAAATTTAACCTTACATTTAGCTTGCTTGTCCCCCCTAGAATTACAGGAATTCTTGTCATTATTATTAGCATTTTCATTCCTATTCCCACCCTTATGATTGTTCTTACCCTTCTTTTTATTCCTTCCGTGTTGCTGGTTACCCTTCTGGTCCGATGATTGCACCGAAAGCACACTCGCCATTTGGGTGGGTTGAGACAAAGTCGTGGCTTGTCCCGAAGCAAATTGGTTGATTGACAATTAACTAACTTGTTTCACAACTGAATCCACAGGTTTAGCACTCACACAACCAACAATGCCATCTGCATGTGGTCCAGGTTTAACTTTGGGGTCGAAACTAGAACGCGGAGCATTAGGAATGATCTCATACAACAAACCGGATTGAGCATAAATCAAATCCAGTTCCTATGCCCTAAAAATGGCTTGTTCCTTGTTTTTCACTCTAGATATAGAAACATCCTTCGCTATATAAGGAAATAATGACTTAAGGAACCATTCGAGGAGGAATTCTGGTGGTATAAAGGCTTTAATAAGCCTCTTCCATCTACACCACTCTTGGATATGATCTGAGATATGTGTGGCTTTATCCTATCGAAATGTTGACAAGAGTTTCGTACCAACGTCATAACGCACTGGTAGGTGGAAGTGGTTAAGAAAATTCATCACTAGGTCATCGAACAAAGCGAATGCCCCCCTAGGTAGCTATATATACCATTTCGCGGCAGGCCCTGTAAGGGTGCATTGAAACATCCTTAAACAGATTGAGTCCTGGTGTAAGGAATTTGAAGAGCACCATAGGTGAAAGGTAGTAACATGTTTGCTCGGATCCTCTCTTGGTTTGCCCTCGAATTTGGGTATGTCCAAGGGAAGCTTAGTAGGGATAGCCGGCCAAGCCGAGTCATGAGCTACAGGATCGTTCGTTAATATCGACAAGTCAGGAAGATTCAGCGTGGCAAGGAAAGGGATCCTAGGATGAGTAGGTCGATGGACTGCTCCTTGATAGTTTTGATTCACATAGGTCTGATTACCATAACCACCATGGCCTTGGCCATAGTGCCCTCCTCCCGTTTGACTCGTATAGGGTGGCATGGAAGCACCATAGTGTGGTGTACCTTAACTATTTGGAGCTACAAAGCCATAATTTGGAGAGTAAGTAGGTTGTTGATACCTGCACCCATAAGGTGAAGAACCCTATCCATACTGCGTCCCATAATAAGGTCCATAAGTCATCGCATGAGATGTCCCATGAGACATTCCGTAAGTAGGAATATACGCTCTAAAAGTAGGAAAATACATTCTAGAGGTAGGAATATATGCTCCAGAAGTAGTAATATGACCTCTAGAAGTATGAACATGACCTCCTACAACAACGGGTGATACTTGAACCTGAGACATAATTAGTCGAGTAACCGCAATACGGACATGAATCGTAGCAACATTCCGGCCTGAAGGACCATGTGAATGAGGTGGAGGGTGAACATTCAAAGAACTAGGGACAGAGGACAAAGGGACCTGTGTAATTATGTATGTGTTATTCCCTATAATCACTTGTCTCAGATCTGGTATCCTAATAGGATCACTAACCCTAGACCTAGGAGGAATATATGATGTAGCTTCCACCGTCGGGATGGAAGGTGCAATATGACTTGTTCTCCCAAACCTCTTCGCATGGTAAGGAATGAGAGTGCCCCCAGGCATAGTGTTAGCCTCAAACTCAGATTCGACATGAAATGCCAAATCATGTGAGGGAAAACCAGACATACCATAACTAGTTCTCGTGGGCTCAAAATGAGTCTCACCATCTTCCAGCATTCCATACCGGCGATGCGTCAATAGGTGATTAACACTAGAGTAAGTAGGTCTATCATGAAAAGTACCTATCTCAGAAATTATAGGACCTAACTCAGTCAAATCAGGTGAAGGATCATAGTTAGGAGTAAACTCCCCATCTTCTACTTGAATGGGATAAGGTGGTTCAAGAATACCTTCTACATGGTCTCCCATCGTGTGTGAATCAATGTGCGAAGTAGTCCACCTGGACTGTCTATTTCTCTCTCCTAAAGGAGGAGGAGATGTAGAAGGCGAAAGTCCTACTAAACGACGAGAATGGCAAGGAGCCGCACCTGAATCCACAATGACTCAAAAAATATAAAAGACTCTCTATCTACGCAAACCCTAGGCAAGCTAACGTGCACAGAGCAATCACCAATAAAATCTAAAGCCAAACACAAGCAATCAAGGGTAGGATAAGTGAGCTCCCGAATGAAGCAGGCATGTCTCTCCTAGGAGAGGCTTGAGACTCCCATACAAAACAAGCGAAGGTATGTAACCAATTATTGTGGACCTCAGCTTGAATGCGTAAAGCAATTGTGCTGTCCAACCCCAACCTAGCCAGGACACCCATAGAATAACCCCTACAGAGTACCCCCTCGATATCCTAGGTAAGGCCAGTAAGGTCACCTCAATATAATCAATGCTCAGGAGGACAGTCGCAGGTAGGATTGACCGTATGGGCAGGGTAGCAAAGCCTGAAACTCTCAAAAGAGCCCCCAGATACGAATACAATCCTAGAAATATCTCCAGTGCTACTCAATTATGACTGGGGGTCATCCCAATCAATAACCGCTCACACTGCCTCATGCTTAACTTCCTTTTGAGAGGAGGATCCTGAGAAACACTGGTTATACCAAGGAATTTCACACACTCACCTAGATAGACACATACATGTTGTTGTTTAGTGGTCTTGGAGAATTTACTCACAATGAACTATTCCAAGACCCTAAAACCTAATCTTGTTGGTGAACCCTATCAAATAAAATAGTGTAGTTCATTTTATTGGCTTTATTACTCAAAAGAGGTATATGGCCATGCAACTAATGGCGTTATGACACAACATGAAGTAAAATGCACACTTAACAATCAATGCAAATGCATTGTGTCCATGAAAAATAGGGTATGTCCTCATAGAAATGGGTCTTTCCCCCATCGAGAGCCTAGCTATGACTAGACTCCTGTTATACAAGAACAAAATCAATAACATGGGAGACCATAGAATCCCTAAGATAGCTTTAAACTCCAGCCAAAACCACTTAAGGCTCAAGCATGGGTGGTATAAAGATACCAGGTCTTGGCTTAATCACTGGGAGATCGATGAAAATGTTGCTTTGCAGAATATTAATAACATTAAAAATATTATTTCTTCTAAGTTTAAAGAAAAATTGTGGTGTGAGAAAGATCTAGAGGCTAAAAGAAAATTAAGATATTATAAGGAAGTCATCAACCCTACTCTAGAAGATCAAAAGTATCTCTCTATTTTGATCAGTACTAAGAAAAAAATGAACATAGCTAAGATAAGAACGAACTCGCATGAGCTCCATAGTGAAACTGGTCGTTGGATAGTCCCTAAAACACCATGGGTAGAAAGGATCAGCCACCTTTGTGAGAGTAAGAACATTGAAGATGAAAATCACTTCCTCTTAGAGTGCCCTGCGTACACCCACATTAGATCCTAGTTTCATGATCTTTATGGCAATACCGACTTTCCTAGCCTTTTAACCTGTCAAAATTATAGTAAGCTCGGGACGCTTCTTTCCAAGCTCTTTGAGCATAGAAATATAACTTTAAAGCAAACTAATTAATTCTCTTCTTTAGGTCCGATAGACCAAAGTTTGGTCTCAGGGGACGTTAACCATCATCATCATCATCATCATGTGAAATGCACAGTTTTATTCAAATGATAAATGCAAGCTTTCCTATATGAAATCCTGACTAATACTCCAAAGCAAATCTAGTGCAAGTACTATGCAAAATGCAAGATGCAATGCATGATGCTAAGCAAATATTTTTGGATTTTTTGAAATAAAAATGAGATATTAAAGCAAAAGAATGGTTCTACAACCCCCAAACTCTGTAAGCACACTCAAGTAGCACTCCAGCAAAGTACTAAGGTAAAATAAATCTAATGCACTAATCCCAAAACAAAAAATCGAAAATGCAATAACAAGAACATTCTTCAAAAAAGAAATTTTACCCTAAAAAAAAATGTCTTTGGTCAGAAATGGAGGTGTATACAAACTCTAGCAGTGTCAAAGGAGACTCAACAATCATCAAAATTCAACCAGAAACCATCCATATTCCTCTAGAAGGAAAAACTAAGGGCATACGTGACTGTTCACAGTAAACCCATGTGTGTACGCAGAAATAGTAGTGAAACCCATGTATATACATGACTGTGAGTTAAAAACTCGATTACAGGAAGAAAGGTGCATAAAAATAAAGGAAAACAGACAAGATGAGACAAAATTCACACCAATTAGACACTACCAGGAAAACATGCTTCCAGACCCGACACAGAAACAAGAGAAAAAAGAGCAATTCAAAGTCATTGAATGCCAATAGAAAACCCCCAAAGGACAACTACTAGGAACTCCCCAGCGGAGTCACCAATTCTATTATGGAGAGAAATTCCTATGGATTGGGGTACCACAATAGACAGCTTGACTCCAAAAATCAATCCCTTCCAATATGCAATAGAAATCAAATATCTAACACTAAAGGATCAAACCTCGTACCTTATTCCGAATGGTTGA
Source organism: Pseudotsuga menziesii (assembly GCA_001517045.1). Classification (NCBI taxonomy): domain Eukaryota; kingdom Viridiplantae; phylum Streptophyta; class Pinopsida; order Pinales; family Pinaceae; genus Pseudotsuga; species Pseudotsuga menziesii. Next base: position 126,458 of record LPNX011004469.1, on the reverse strand, counting down.
AGTAGATCCCCGTTGAGCTTTCCGACTTCAGCTTGAATTGATCAATCACTTCCTCAACAACAAGTAAACAAGATAAGCATACTATATATATTGGTTTTAGATCTATTCTAGCATATATAATCAACAATGTATAAGCATTTGAAATCATCCATGGATAAAATATTCATTCAAACATACATTATTGGACAGGAAAATATATTTCTATTAATATAAAATCAGAGATTACAATGGATACAACCTCTGTCGGCACGTCTGCGAATTGGAGAAACTGAATCCCCCACTTGGGCCTCCACCACCCCAATCCTCCATCTCTTGATAGCAAGCTCACAAGAAAAAGGCAAGCTTGGGAAGAACACAAAAGTGCTCCAAGGGACAAAGGGATGTCGACTCAAGCACAAGTTCTGACAACAATGGACTTTAGTTTCTTTTCTCTCAATTCTCTTATGCCTTCAATGTATCCAAAGAGTTCCTTATATAGATTTTCAAAGGGGTAATGAAAGGTCGAATCCGAGTGATCTCAAGGCATATAGAAGGTCAGGAGTCAAGTGAGTCAGATCCATGTCAAGGAAAACTCCAAAAGGATTTGGATTTTGCACACATCCCGATGTACACAGTTTTAGGGGTCAAACCCATGTATATACACGATTAGGTGTTTAAAACTCACGTGTATTAATTTTCACATGTTTATAGGGATGGTAAAGGAAACATAAAAGGACAAAAAATGGTCCAAGGGGTCTAAGGAGTCTGTAGAGGGACAGGGGAAGGCCATACAAGTGTGATTCACATGGAGTGGTAAAATCAACTATAACAGGGATCACATTTACAATATATTTGAGGATTACATCCACCCTACTGCAGATGGAGAAATGGGTTGGCGCAGTGCTAGCTCTGCGTTCTTGGATTCTGATGATGCACTGGAAAATTGGAAAAACTGGCTGCATGAGGTATCACTCAGAAAGTGTGGGCTAATCACATAGTCATTGCACCATGTCGTGACTGAGATCATTGAGTTGTCGACATACAAAGGACTACCAAGACTATCTATGTTCCTTGAGGATTTTGAACCAAAGGTAGTTGAGCCTCAATGCTTATTAGCATTAGGAGAAGCATTGAAGGCCACTCCAGCATGCTGGTGGGTGGTTCATAAGGCAAGCATTCATGAATGGGCACAATGTCGACGATTGATGACTGTGTGCTTTAGTGATATGGAGGTATATCACACTGGGAGGTATGGTGGACATAATAGACCATACAGTCATCTGAGGGAATTTTAGACCCTGTGGGCATCACGACCCAAGGATGAGTGGGTCCATGCTTTTATTCATACATTGGATGAAATGACATGGTCTTGGTACATATCGGTCGAGCTTTGTAGAGAAATTACCACCTATGAGGAGCTGACTATTTTCTTTGCACATACGTTCGGATTTGCAGATGCTAATGCAGAAGTTAACAATGTGCTACAAATAATTCGAGACGTAGTCTTGAAAGTTGTCCCAGTCGCATATCATGTGGACCCAGATGTGCATTGCCACCTACAATCAATGATGGAATGCAACAACCTCTCTAGAGAGCTGTAAGATGATGTTGAGTTGTGCAACACTAATATTCCAGAGACTGAAGGAAGTCAGGATGTCACAGCACTGGATGTGTCAACAGATCCCATGACTCAATCGCTGAAGATTAAGAAAGTTAATATTGGGACGGTGGAGAATTCGAAATTTTCCAATATTCTGCACTACTGGGACAAGGAGACTATGCAAAAGATCACAGATCTCTTGCATGAGTTTCAATATTTGTTCCCAATGAAATTCTCAAAAATGAAGGGGATATTGCATGACCTATGGGAAATGAAGGGGATTGGGTGACCTATGGGAAATGAAGATCCCATGAAAACCAGATGCAAAACTAGTGCAATGGAGGCCATACCGCTTGAATCCATGATATAAAGAAAGGGTCAAGGTTGAACCTGATCAGATGCTAGATGTAGGGATTATCGAGCCGGTTGAAGAATCAGAATGGATAAGTCCTATGGTTGTTCAAGACAAAAAGACTGGGGAAATCCGAATCTGTGTCGATATAAGGAAGCTGAATGATGCTTGCATGCATGATCCCTTTTCGATTCCATTTACAGATGAGATTCTTAAGGGAGTAGGTGGGAAAGAAATGTATTCCTTCACAGATGGATTTTATGGGTATCACTAGATCACAATCACAATGAAAGACCGCCACAAAACCACATTTGTCACCGAATGGGGTTGCTTTCAGTACACAGTAATTCCCTTAGGGATGAAGAATGTTCCTGCGGTATTCTCTCGGGTTGTCTTCACTGCATTTAAATATTTTATTCAAAAATTCCTACAAGTATATATGGATGACTGGACAGTCTATGGATTGATCAAGGATCACTTGGAAAACCTATGCTTAATGCTGGAGAGGTGTCGACAACATCATACCGCATTGAATTCAAAGAAGTGCATTTTTGGTGCACCATTTGGGATACTATTGGGTCATATCATTTGTAAGCAGGGGATTTTGGTTGATCCAATGAATATTGTGCTCATTTTGGGCCTACCCCCACCTACAAATACGAAGATGCTTCACGTGACACTGGGGCATACTAGGTACGATCGCAAGTTTATCTGCAGTTATGCTTCGATTACTCCGCCCATGGAGAAACTGTTAAAGAAGGATACAACATTCATATGGTGTCAGGAATGTCAAAATAGATTTGATACATTGAAGGATAAGATGGCTTCAGCACCCATACTTGTGTTCCCCGATTCGACCAAGGAGTTTCATGTCCATGTCAATGCCTCGTCCATTGCGCTGGGAGTGGTAATCACGCAACTAGGACAAGGAGATCTGGATCATCTGATCGCCTTTGTTAGAAGAAATTTATCCTTTGTGGAGAATAATTACATGACCATAGAAAGAGAGGGGCTGGTGATGGTATATGCGCTGCATAAATTCAGGCATTATCTCTTGGGTGGTCACTTCAATACGTTCATTGACCATTTAGATTTGAAGTATCTGGTCAATAAGCCTGTGTTGGGGGGGAAGATATATCATTGGATACTTCTCTTTTAGGAATTTGACTTTGAAATAATTGTGAAACTAGAACGCCTGAGTGTTGGTCCTGATCATCTGTCCCGCATTGAGACCGGTGAAGATTCCACCAACATTGATGATGGATTGTCGGATGCACAACTATTTCGAGTTGATATCGTAGATGATCATTATGCACCGATAATTCAGTTCTTGGAAACTGGAGTTGCACCAAAGGAGATGACAACCAGTCAAAAGAAGTAGTTGGTAGTGAAGGATTCATACTTCCAATTGATAACGAAACAATTATACAAGCTTGGACCTGATGAGATCCTACGTTGATGCATTTTACCTCATGAATAAGGGAAACTTCTTGAAGAAGCACATGCAGGAGTTGTGGGTGGACATTATGGAGGAAGGGATACCTCGTGCAAGGTACTATGGGTTGGGATATGGTGGCCTACATTACATAATGATGCTACAGATCATGCGTGGAGCTGTCACGTCTGTCAATGTGTCGGGAAACCATCGTGGCAAGATGAGATGCTGCTTGTACCATAGGTAACTTTACATCCTTTTGATAAATGGGCTATGGACTTTTTGGGTCCAATCAACCCACCAGAGAAGTGAAACGATGCATGCTACATCATCATAACAACTGAATATCTGACCAGGTGAGCAAAGGCCGCACCAGTTGTGGATTGCATCGCTACAACAACAACAAAGTTCATCTTTGAAAACATCGTTACGCGGTTCAGATGCCCTAAGGTATTGATGAGTGACCAGGGTAGCCACTTTATTAACTGCATAGTAAAATAATTGATAGAAGAGTTGCAAGTGCAACATAAAAGGCGCACCCCATATCATCCACAGGAAAATAGAACTGTAGAGGCCTTCAATAAAATATTGGAAACCATGTGGAAAAAGGTATGTAATGCTAAACATGATGATTGGAATTTAAAGATCCCTGTGGTACTATGGGTGTATCACAGCACTTGCAAGAGGCTCACATGGCAAACTTCGTTCAACCTGGTATATGGGCAAGAGGCGGTTATGCCTATGGAGTACATTGTTCCTAGTCTACGCATCATCGAAGCAACCGGTATGGGAAATGAAGAGGCACTTGAGGAGCGAGCAAAGAAGCTACTTCAACTAGAAGATGACCACTTCATCGTGGGCTTCGAGCAATGCATCGAGAAGGATCAACAGAAGGTGTGGCATGATCGCCACATTAAAAATAAACAATTTTCCCAAGAATATTTGGTGTTGTTATACAACAGCAAGTTCATAAAGAATCCATGTAAGTTACAAATGCACTGGTTAGGCCTGTATCTCATTCATTCAATTAATTCTAGGGGTGTAGTTAGTTGCAGCAGTTAGATGGAGCGGTGTTGCCAAAGCTTGTAAATGGTAGTCATTTGAAGCCCTATAAGATAGGGGCAGAAGGGCGCACAGTCTGAAGCACTGCACGGGAAGAAAAAAAAGTGAGAGAGCAGCTAGATATAGGTAGTAAGAGGTGTAGTGGGTCCACAAAGGGGGGTCGTATTAGGTTACAAGGTAGGTGAGTCAGTAGAGAATAGCCACGATAGACGGTTGCGCCGAAGAAAGGGGGTGCGACCAACAATAGGTTGCATGTCAGTAGGAGGCTGTGCTGAGGGAAGAGGTTTGAGACAAGGTGGTTCGTTGGACCAAGGTTGTGTGACAAGAAAATATGGTAAGTTCGCAAGAGACTGCACTATGAAGATCAGGCCATGAGATGCAAAAGGAACATGGTTACCCATGATGGATAGAATGGCTCACAATATATGGGAGACTCTGTGATGGTGGCCATATGTCATGTCAATACTCCAAAACAACTGTCACAGAAGGAAACGATGGCATGGAAGACGTCATAAGTTAATGAGAGCAAATCCAAAAGGAAGGGTGGAAAAATCGACGGCATGGTTGATGTCATAAGTTAATGATAGAAATTTTGAATGGCGGGATGGAAGAATCGACGACATATTTAGCACATGCATGAAGGATCCGGTCATAATGAGGCACTTAAGTGAGTCATGATGGCAACTCAGTCAAAGTTGGTGTTATAAGCTAAGAACATGTAGCTCTCTGAACCCCATTAGGAAGTGTTGCACTGAGTGAAGTTGCAAAAGAGTTGGGTTGGGTTGTTGAAGGAAGCTTCATTGCGTAAGGAAGTAGTGGTCAAAGGGGCAATGCAAACCTCCCTAGATACAGGGTAGACTATGCATGAGAATGTTGTACCAGAAAAAGGTTGATGAACAAGTTGTGAGTACGTAGGTTAGTTTGGCTGAGATAGAGGTCTCTAGAAAAATCATCCTTGGCTATGTTTCTCCCAGTCGATTTGAGGTGTCGACCCCAACAACCATGAGGAATCTAGATGGGACCAGAGTTCCTACTACACTTGACTAAGTTTGCAGGAACAAGGCACCAGGTCCTTTAGGCGGCACTGGATGAGCCTGGAAGGACCAAGTGGGAAGATGTGGGTTGAGCCTGAATGCAAGGAAGGACCAAGTAGACAGATGCGGGCTGGTCTTGATGGCAAGGAAGGACTAAGTGGCCAGATGCAGGGCTCCAGACTAAGATGCCATAAAAAATTTGAAGGGCTACCGTAAATGGAGAATGATGTAGTATTCATAGAATTTGAAGCATGATAGCATTGCATGTTATACAAATCTAGAAGGTCGATAAGATCTGCTACAGTTGACGTTGAAGGAAGCAGTTGTGTCCAATCTAGGAATAGTCACACACTGATACATATGTGATGATTTCTACTATTCAGGATCGCAGAAGACACCATGGCCAGCTAACGTGGCTCGAGGACGAGCCGCAAGACTATGTTGGGGGCCTATTGGTAGGGGTTTGGGTAAGTGATTTTTGTAGCACCATGAAGGTTTTGCAAGCTCACGCAATACCGCGCAAATCAAAGGGAGCACGACAGGTGGAAAATAAACTGTTTTGAATATTTTATGCATATTTTTGTATCGGTTGACCATATTTTTGTGGATATAGGTTATTAGTGGTTAAATTAGTTAGAATTTAGTTAGAAATGGACCTTGAATGTAAAGGTGTAAGCCTATATATATATTAGAATTGGAATTGTAAAGAGGAGGGAGAGGTGTATGAGATATGCATGGGATGAGACTAAAGTAAGAGATTGAGCCTTTTGGTTATTTATGAGTGACTTTGTAGATTGATATTTCTCTTGCTGTGGAGAATTGAGAATGTTTTTTTGGATCTGTTAGTAATATGATACAACAGATATTGAGCACAATCACTGTTGTCCTTGTTCCTCTTGCATATGCTACTATGACTTTTACTATCTTTATTTGATGGGATGGCTATGTTTTATGAGGAATTCAATACGGCTGCGATGTCTTTTCCTATCTTTTCCATTGTATGAATGATGAATGTTGTACTATTGTGATGAATAGTTGAATGATGCGATCTGTTAGATTTGCTATAGAAAAGATATATCTATGATGAATCTTGTAATATATGATAAAAAATTCGGCTAGATTTGATAGTCAAGCTAATAAATCTCTGGTGCCCCAATCCTCCTCCTTATTGCCAAAAATGTGGTTCCGACAGCTCTCCCTCAAACATCTCAGGATATACTTCATCCGCTCTATGCATGTTGCCAGGTAGGGTAAAACCCGTCTGGGCCGGTGCTCAGGGAGATCGCACTGGTTGGGAATTGATAGAGTGGGGACCCCTGTCGATGAGGCTTTGTTGGTGGGTTTTCACCAACATGCACTCTGCAAGGAATTTCTCTTCAGATCATCTCGGAGCACAACTCAGATACACATAACACAACATTCACATTCACCGGCATGATAGGACACACCTACTACCATCCTGGAAAGGATTCAACACTTACATCCACTGGCATGGTAGGACACACCTACTACCATCCTAGAAGGGCTCATGTGTATCAACTTCCCCTTGGAGGGAACCTCGATTTGAATAATCACCAATATTCTTTCTGAAGTACTCAAACTTCACTCTGGTCATTTCTAGCATAGAATCACATTAAGGCTGATTACATCCAAGGATAACCTACGATCTTCTATAGGACTAATTACATATGAGAAAGATACAAGCTTCACCAAGATTTTATGCTCAGACAACCTGTTTCACTGGGTATGCTAGAACTCCCTCTTTCGAGAACTCTCGATCTGGATCTGAAATTGGAGCTTCACTGCTCCTCTCTTACAAATAGCTGAGAAAGTGGAAACATATTTTTCCTTGGATGTACTTAGCGCCATGTAGGACTCCATCCTTCCAGACCAATATCCCATACTGGATCTCAAACTGAAGAAGCAACCCAAGGTTATCTTCTTCCCAGTGGCGCCACTAACCCAGATCAACATAACCATGTAGGTTAGTCTTGTGATTTGTATCTTACTTGAGTCCATACTCAACTGTACCCTTCAGGTACCTCATAGCATGCTTTGCAACCAGGTGATAATGTCTCAAATCTTTTAGAACAAATCATGTAACGATACATCATGGAATCAACTGACTCTGATGAAGCATCACTCAATAGCTTCAGGTTTGATGCCATAGGTGTGGCCAGGTCCTTACATTCCATCATCCCAAACCTATTTATGATCTCTACTACATACTTCCCTTGTCCCAAAGATATTCCATCTATATTATACCATGCCTCCATGCCTAGAAAGTACTGCATCATACCCAAGTCTTTCATCTCGAACTCGGTAGCAAGCTTCCTCTTTGCATCTTTAATGAGTTCCTCTTTTTCTGTCGGGAGCAAGTCATCAACATATAACAGGAGCATCACTACTCTTTTGCCTTCAACCTTGAAGCAAAGGTTGGAATCTACTTTACTCTTAGTAAATCCTAGAGCCATCGATAATATGTCCATTCTGTCGTATCATGTCGAACCTCAGGATCTTTTGCAGTCACTACCTCTGAACCGGAGCATCATTCTCCCTCTGTCTTTTGTACTCTATGTATTGAAACATTTTGTAATGGAGTGATAAGTAGCTTCCTTTTCTACTAATATTCTATGTATCCATCTAGGGTCATTTGATACCAAGATACTCTATCTTGAACCCTTTTAAAATTTATTCTCACACCCATATGTGATCTTGTCATCCTCTATAGCCTTTCATCTTCAACCTTGTAGAAAAGGTTAACATCTTCATCACTCTAGGTGATATTCAAGCTCCTCATGTAGGTGTTATCCCATGGGTTCCTTCTGATCTTGTATAAGGCCTTCGTTAATTTGCACACATAAGTCTTCCTGTCATGTGTCTCAACTCCCACTGGCTGCAAATTTCTCTTCGTATTCTATGCCTTCTTTCTGTGAGAAGCCTCGTTATACGAATATTTCCTTGTATCCCATGATGTTTCCATCTACTACATGCTGGATCTTATAGATCCATATGGAAGACACTACGAACTTCCCTTAGACATCGTTCTTCTTGAACTGTCGTCACTTGTTCTTTGGAACAAGTCTCATCCTTCTTTTCTTGTACGTGATTGTATACAATCTTTACTACAAGTCAAATGTACCAATTGTATGGTTAGAAATATTTCATAAGGCATATTCATAATGGAAAATTCTTATTCATAAATATCTAACCATGAAACTATTTTAGCTAGTAAAAAATACATCCATATCTCACATAAACTTTCTAGATTCCTTCCATCTCTACCATGACATTTCTAGGGTTCTAATATGTGGTGTTAGAAGTTTCAAACACATAGGAGCAATACTTTCAGATATACCACAGAAACAATATTAGGAAATTTTGTAGAAGAAATTGACCAAAACTAGGGCATTAGATATTTTGTAGTTATAATCACAGCTTTGGGAAAATGAGTATGTTGATGAAATCAAAGGAGGCACATATTTCTATCCAATCAGATCTGAAATATTCCAAGTGTTTAAAATTAGGGTTTCTCTAAGAAACCCTATATCATCCAGCTCCAGAACCAGGACATACACCTCAAATTGTAAGAAATATCTAAGAGCCAGAGGGAGATGAGGCTAAGGAAAGAGCCAAGAGCATCATTGCAAATTCTATTACAGATCATCTCATCCCTCATGTGTCATCCTTGAAGAAACCAAAAGGAAGTGTTCGATGCTATGACGAAGCAATCGAAGAAGAATATTGTTATAACCACCTTGAATAGGCCTCCCGAGATCATGGGATTCATTCATTAGAGGAATGTGTGTTTGCAAAGGAAGTGATTACCTTCAACAGACTCTGGGAAGAATGCACACAAGAAGAAACTCAACTCATAATAAGAGAAGAGAAGATGGGAGCAACTGAATATCAAGATCTCACAAAGATCCCTCAAGCAATGAGGAATATGACAGACTCAATTCTTGAAGAACCTCTTATCCATCTTAGCATTTGGATAATAAATGATGATTTTATGAATGAAGAAGATGATGCAGCTAATGGCTCAAGAAGGATTCTACCCATGAAACAAATAAAGATAAGTATTTGAATTGTTTTTTCCTATATATCTAGTTGTTTATATGACATTGCTTAGTTGTGAAATATGCATGATAGAATGTTTGAATTAATGACAGTATACTACTAATATGCATGTGATGGGTAAGTATCCCATGGTACTATACACCACTACATTTATACTTATCTAGAATGAAACCTCTTTGCTGACATATTGGATACATGCATTAGGGTTGATAATGGACTTACTAAGAGTACCCTTTGGTGGGCTAAAAATTGATTTTGGAATAGGTTTTTCAATGTGAAGACCGTTACTAGGAGGAGGTGTAGAAGCTAAAGGTTTTTCAGGTGGAGCTTCATCAAATTTATTTTCCAAAGGAGGGTCACAGCTATGAGATCTTGTATTTAAGTGAACCGTGTCACTAGAATTCATTCTAACTTCATCAGTAGATGAAGAAGGCCCATGCAAGGATTCATGATCAATCAATTTCTATTGAGAGGGAAAAGAATCTTTGATAATTGCTAGGGTGGGTGCACTTTTCAAAAATTTATTAACTTCCTCATGGCGAGGACATTCTTTAGTGAAATGGTCACCTCCGCAGATTAAACAAGGATATTTTACTTTTCTTTTCCCTTTAGAATCAGTATCTAGGTTTTGTGGTATGGTATTTTCCTGTTGATTGTCAGGTTTTTTATTTTTATTTTTTCCTTTCTTCTTTCCACCAGAAGATTTAATGGATTGGACCGAATTTACATCGGTGGAGACAACAAGAGAAGATATGGTTTTGGAAGGTGGACTTGTTGATGTGGCTGTTTTATTTTTCTTCTTAGAATATTTTGCCACCATTTGTGTCTGAACTGAACCAAGTATGCCATCAGTGGGTGGTTCAGTTACGGGTCTCGATAGATCAGTTGTGGGCTGAGGAGCATGAGGAATCAAATCATACAAAGTGCCTCATTGGGAATAAACCAAATCAAGGTACTGAGTGTGGCTAATAGCATGCTCCTTGGTAACAACGCCTCCCATGGAAACATCTCTAGCAATGGGTGGAAGTAAAGACTTTATAAACCAATAAGCCAGTAACTGATCAGGAATGGAAGCCTTGATTAACCTACATCTTCTCCATTCATGGATATGATCGGAGATGTGGGTTGATGTGGTTTGTCTAAGCGAGGTCAACAGGTCTGTACCTGTTTCATACTGGATGGGTAACATAAAGTGCGTTAAGAAATCCACAGCTAGAGATTTAAAATCCCAAAAAGAGTGTTGTGGTAGCTCTATATATCATTTGGCAGCAATGCATGTGAGAGTTATTTGGAATAGTTGAAGAAGGATCGAACCATCCATCAAAAAATTAGATGAACACCATAGATGAAAATTCATCACATGGTTCTTAGGATCTTCACAAATTTGGACAAATTTGGAAAAATATGGAAAATATGGACAAATCTGGACAAATCCAATGTTTCCAAAAATGGTAATTGTTGATTGGGTTGCGGGTATTGGTAGTATTGATATGGCATTTGTTAACCAGTAGGGCCATAGGAAGATTGATAAATAGGCATGGATGGTGCCCCCAAGGCTTGTTGATTAGGTTTTTGGTTATTTAAAGGTCCTCTAGACGAAGGGTCTCCCGAGGGAGACGGACCTCCAGGGGGTGGTCCTCTAGGTGGTGTTCCTCCAGATACACCAGGTCCTCCTGGTGGTGGTCCCCCAGTTCCTCTAGATCCTCCAGGCCCACTGGATCCACTGGATCCTCAGGATCCACCGGATCCATCGGATCCTCCAGATCCACCTGGTGATGGTCCACGAAGTCCACCAGATCCTCCAGGTCCACTAGGTCCTCCAGATCCACAAGGTCCTCTAGGTCCACTAGGTCCTCTAGGAGGTCCTCTAGATGGTGGTCCTCTAGGTGGAGGTCCATATCCTCCAGCAATAGGGACATAAGCTCCTCCGTAAGATGGAAAATTACACCAATTCGGTTGTCCCCATGGTACAAAGGCATTTCCAGGGTAGGGAACTCCGAGATAGACTCCCCTCGGGGGCATAGGTTAATAAGCTTATTGAGTTGGGAGTATTTGATTCCTGGGATATGTATATCCCCAAGAAAGTGGAGTAATGGTATGTTGGACCCATGAGGGCCCTCCCTAACCGGAAGAAAGAACAACCGTAGTGGAACTGGGAGGAGGGTAGTTTACTGCTGGCGGGCCAATAAGTACATTTTTCCCCATACTAGAAACAGTCCCTCCATTAGGTAATGGAGTTTGAAATAGGGGTTTACCCCTAGGTGCAGAAGCTATTGGATTGTTTGAAACATATGGGTAATTTTGACTGGGAGAGGGTGTCTGAACCGGATTATGATCAGGAGATGAGGTGGAAACTAGATTCTGAGTAACCAGATTTTGAATTGGTAATTCTGGAAGTTGAGATAAATGTGGTGATGAAATGGCATAATACCCAGGTGGGGTGGTTCTTGAAGGGTTGGGATGAGGAGAAATACTTCTCTTCTTCTCATATTTTTTAAGTTCTTCGCCCTGTGCGTGCTACCTACGCGTACGTTCAAAAGATTCTTGGAAAAATTATTCATTTGATGGATCATTTTGAAGTCTCGTTCTCAAAGGAGCAAATATATCAGGCTCCAGTTCGGTGGTAGCATTTATGTATCTAGTAATAGTCTATCCTAGGGATGTTCTCCAAAAAGGATCATTTGGGCCATATTATTCCCCTGTAGTTTCATCAGGCGGATTATTAGTAGTCCAGTCGGATGAGCCTGGTTGACCCTCTATTGGAAAATGAAAGGATGTGTCAACTTTAGGAGTCAGTTGTACCAAAGGGTTGTTATAAATCAAGAACTCTTCTCTAGGTTCAGCAGCTGGAGTGTTTTCTATATGAGCTTTAGCTGAATCTAGTCATTCCATGGTTACCCCTTCTTGTCCTTCCATGACTGGAGGAGAGTCAGGAGGTAAACCCTGCAACCTATGGGATTGACATTTCGTAAGTTTCTCAGCCATGGTGGTGGCTGAAAGTCTTCTAATCTAGGTCAAAAAAGGAGGAAAAACACACAAACAAACCTACACAGAGCTAAAGCTCACAAGAAGTCTTAAGTGATAGGACGGGTTCAGAATAGTCGGTCTCTCACCAGGATTGTCAAGAAGGTGCAACTTGTGATATACCTCAAGGGCACGTGTGTAGTAATATCCTTGAATGTTTTTTTGGTGTATTGCTCCAAACAAGATGGACAAAGGGTTTTTCTCAGTTGGACAAGGAATACTAGTGGGGTCTCCCAATATACGCAAGGTATGTGGGAGCTCAAATCGGTAGTAGTGTTGTCTAATGCACAACCATCCACAAGGGGCCTTCCGATATACAATCAAGTACGTGAAGTACCTTTCTATATACCTCAAGGGTACCCAAAAGGCCGTTCAATATACTGATGGTACGTGGAAGAACCGCGTGAGTTTTTATAGTGGATTTCACCACACTAGGTGAATCACACATTGTATGGCCTTCTCCTGTCCCGCTGCAGACTCATTAGCCCCTATGGACCACTTTTTGTCTTTTGATGTATCCTTGACCATCCCTAAAAACATAAGAAAAGTGATATACATGAACTTTTCCCCGATAACCACGTACATACGTGGATATTCCCTCTATAGTCGCGTACATCGAGATGTGTACATAATCCAAATCCTTTTGGAGCGTTCCTTGACTTGGATCTAACTCATATGACTCCTGGCCTTCCATATGCCTTGAGATCGCACGGATTCGACCTTTCAGTATCCCTTTGAAAAGATATATAAGGAACCCATTGAGACATTGAAAGCAGAAGAGAGAATTGAGAGTAACGAAACTATAGTCCATTGTTGCCAGAACTTATGCTTGAGTCTGCATCCCTTTGTCCCTTGGAGCACTGTTGTGTTATTCCCAAGCTTACCTTTTGCTAGTGAGCTTGCTATCGAAGTGATGGAGGATTGAGGTGGTGGAGGCCCAAGTGGGGGATTCAGTTTCTCTGGTTCGTAGACGTGCCATCAGAGGTTGTCACTTGTAATCTCTGATTCATATTAATAGAAATATCTTTTCCTGTCCAGCAATGTGTATTTGAATGAATATTGTATCCATTGGAATGTGTCAAATGCTTTTACATTATTGATTATATATGCTAGAATAGATCTAACACCATGAAATATAGTATGCTTGTATTTTTTACTTGTTGTTGAGGACATGCTATAACAATTCAAGTTGAAGATTGGAAAGCTCAACGGGGATCTACTTCAACCGTCCGGAATAAGGTACGAGGTTCGATCCTTTAGTGTTAGATGTTTTTATTTCTATTGCATATTGGGAAAGATTGATTTATAGAGTCTAGCTGTCTGTTGTGGTACCCCAAGCCATAGGAATTTCTCTCCGTAACAGAATTGGCGTCTCCGTTGGGGAGTTCCTAGTAATTGTCCTTTGGGGGTTGATTTCTTGGAATTCAATGTATTTGAATTGCTCTCTCTCTCTTGTTTCTGTGTCGGGTATGGGGGCATGTATGCCTGGTAGAGCCTGGTTGGTGTGAATTTAGTCTCATCCTGTTTGTTTGCCTTGGATTTGTGCATCTTTTTCTTCCTATATGCGGGTTTGTCATTTACAGTCGCGTATACACGTGGTTTCCCCTGGTATTTTCGCGTATACATGCGGGTTCACTGCGCACAGTCGCGTATACCCTGGTCTTTACCTTTTTGTGGAAGATAGTGGATTGTTGGGTGAATGCTGTTAGCTGCTGATTCTCCTTTGGCACTTCCTGAGTCTGTTAATACCTCTGTTTAAGACCAGAAACATTTTTTAGCCTAAATTTTTTTTCTTTTAGGAAAGTTCTTGTCATGGCATCTTTGATTTTTTGTTTGAGATTAGTGCATTAGAGTCCTTTTACCTTAGTGCTTTGCCGGAATGCTGTTTATGTGTGCTTGTAGAGTATGGGGTGGGTAGAATCATTTTTTTGCTTTTTGTATCTCTTTATTTTCAAAAAATCCAAAAACATTTGCTTATCATCATGCATTGCATTTTGCACTTTGCATTGTACTTGCACTAGATGTAGATTTGCTTTGGAATAATAGTTAGGACTTCATATAGGGAAATTTGCATTCAGCATTTGAAGAAGAAATTGTGCATTACACGTAGTACGCATACCCTGTTTTCATGGACACAATGCATTTGCATTGATTGTTAGGTGTGCATTTTACTTCTTCTTGCGTCATAACACCATTAGTTGCACGACCATATCCTATTTTTGAGTAATAAAGCCAACTAAAATCAATGCTAAATAAAATGAATTACACTATTTTCTTTTCTAGGGTGCACCAACAAGCTTAGGTTTTAGGATCTTGGAATAGTTCATTGTAAGTCAATTCTCCAATATCACTAAACAACAACAACTAGGTGTCTGTCCAGGGAGTGTGTGAAATCCTTGGTATAACCGGCGTTCTCAGGAAGCTCCTCTCAAAAGGGAGTCAAGCACTAGGAAGTGTGAGCGGTTTTTGATTGGGATAACCCCTGGTCGATAACTGTGTAGCACCGATGATATAGCCAGGATTGTATTCGTATCTGGGGGCTCTTTTGGGAGTTTCGGGATTTGCTACCCTGCCCATACGGTCAATCCCGCCTGCGACTGTCTACCTAAGCGTTGATTATATTGAGGTGACCTTAGTGACCTTACCTAGGATATCGAGGGGGTACATGTAGAGGTTATTATGCATGTGTCCCGGCCAGGTTGGGGTCGGACAGCACAGTTGCTTTACGCGTTGAAGCTGAGGGCAACAATAATTGGTTTCGAACCTCCGCTTGTGGTGACAAGGGCCTCTCAAGCCTCTCCTAGGCGAGACATACCGGCCAAATTTGGGAGCTCACTTATCCAGCCCTTGTTTGCTTGCTTTTGGCTTTAGATTTTATAGTGATTGCTCTGTGCACGCTAGTTGGCCTAGGGTTGATGTAAATAGAGAGTCTTTGCTATTTTTTGAGTCATTGTGGAGTTGGGTGCGGTTCCGCGCCGTTCTCGTCGTTTAGCAGGACTTCCGCCTTCTACTTCTCCTCCTCATTTGGGAGAGGGACCTAGACAGTCCAGGCGGACCATGTCACACATTGATTCACACACCATGGGAGATCATTCAGAGGATACATCTGAGCCACCTCCTCCCATTCACGTTGACGATGGGGATTTCACGCCTACTTATGACCCTTCACCCGACCTAACTGAGTTAGGACCTGTGATTTCAGAGATAGGAACCATGCATGATAGACCTAGTCACTCTAGGGTTGACCCCTCATTGACACATTACCAGTATGGAATGCTGAAAGACGCCGAGATTCACTTTGAACTTGCCAGTACTAGCTATGGTAGTTATGCTACAACTAGTTTTCCTATGCACAATTTGACATTTCATGTCGAACCCAATTTTGAGCCTAGCACTATGCCTGGGGGAAATCCCATGCCTTTCCTTGTGGAGAGGTTTGGGAGTACTAGTCACATTGCACCTTCCATCCCAGTGGTGGAAGCTCCATCTTATATACCTCCTAGGTCTAGAGTTAGTGATCTGATAGGGATACCAGGTCCCAGACGAGTGACGATAGGCACCAGTACATATCTTCTTACAGAGATTCCTTTGTCCTCACTTCCGATTTCTTCAAATGTAAACCCTCCACCTTACTCACGTGGTCCTTCGTGTCGGCACGTAGCTACGAGTCAGATCCGTACTGCGATTACTATACCAATTGTGTCTCAAGCCTACATACCACCCGTGGTTTCGGGAGGTTATGTTCATGTTTCTAGAGGTCAGATTGCTACTTCCATGACATATATCCCTACTTTCGATATGTATATTCCTACTTCTGGAATGTATATCCCTACCTATGGAGTGTCTCATGGGACATCGCAAGTGGTGACCTATGGACCCTATTATGGGATGCAGTATGGACAGGTCTCTTCAGCTTATGGAGGTGGGTATTCACAACCTGTGTACTCTCCTAATTACGGCTTTGTAGCTCCTACTAGTCAAGGTCTACCTCATTATGGTACTTCCACGCCACCCTCTATGGGTCATACAGGAGGAGGTCACTATGGCCAAGGTCATGGTGGTAATCAATCCTATATGAACCAGGGAGCGGTCCATAGACCTCATCATCCTAGGCTCCCTTTCCTTGTGACACTCAATCTACCTGACTTATCGAGACTTACGAATGATCCTGTGGCTCATGACTTGGCTTGGCCAACTGTCCCTACCAAGATTCCTTCAGACATACCTAAGTTCGAAGGCAAACCAAGAGACTATTTGAGTGAACACGTTACGACATTCCACCTATGGTGCTCTTCCAATTCATTGCATCAGGACTCAGTCCATTTGAGACTATTTCAACGCACCCTTACAGGGCCTGCGGTGAAATGGTATATAGAGTTACCTAGGGGTGCCTTTACTTTGTTCGACGACCTTGCGATGACTTTCCTTAATCACTTCCAGCTACCAGTACGCTATGATGTTGGTACTAAACTCTTGTCGACATTTCGGCAAGATAAAGCCACCCATATTTCTGATCATATTCAGGAGTGGCGTAGACATAAGAGATTAATTAAAGCCTTTATACCGCCGGAGTTCCTCCTTGAGTGGTTCCTCAAATATTTATTGCCATATATAGCGAAGGATGTTTCCACATCCAGAGTGCAGAATGAGGAACAAGCCATCTTTAGGGCACATGAACTAGACTTGATCTATGCTCAGTCTAGTTTGTTATATGAGATTATACCTAACGCTCCTCGTTCTAGTTTCGATCCCAAGGTCAAACCTGGACCACATACCGACGGCATTGTGGGTATTGCAATTAAGAAACCTGCAGGTTCAGTTGTGAAACAAGTTGCTCAGTTGTCAATCAACCAATATACCTCGGGACAAGCTATGGCTTCATCTCAGCCTGCCCAAACGACGAATGTACTTGCTGTGCAATCTTCCGACCAGAAGGGTAACCAGCAACCCGGACGGAATAGAAAAAAGGGTAAAAACAATAATAATAAAAAGGGTGGGAATAAGAATGAGAATGCCAATAATAATGATAATAACGGTAAAAATGCTGGGGGGGACAAGCAGAATAAACGTAAGGTTAAGTTTCCTTGCAAGCTATGTAAGGACGATCACCTCACTTACTTGTGCCCTAGAATGGATGAAGCTTCGAAGTTCATAGCACAAGGCCTAGCTGTGTTAACGAACCCTTTACCGCATAACCAGAATATGAACTCAAAGTCCCATGATCAATCTAGTGATGAAGATCCAGTTGAAACTAGTGGTCGTGGGTGCATTAATATGGTCCATGCCGCGAAAGTTGTGATGCGTGCGAAATATTATACTTCATCACAACCCAACCCAGGCAAAGAACCTGATCCACCAGGAACCCCTTTGCGCATTGAGAAACCTGCGGATAAACCTGAGGCTACACCTCACATTCCTAAGGGGTTACTTAAGTGTTCGAGTCATAACCCAAATGCCCAAGCCACCCAGAATTATTTAGTTGTCGAGGACTTGGGCCATACTCCTTGTGCGATGTTTGCATTGGAAGTGCTTCAGAGTTGTCCATCACAAAGGAAGGATTTGCTTTTCACTCTTGGTGTGAATGGTGATGATTCTTCCTCAGTGATCAAATTTGAAACCGCAGGACATCAGCCTCGCTTGCCCTACTATGTGTCCCTTTTGGTGCATGTAGAATGTCTTAATATGATCATCAAGCGCACTATGATTGACGAGGGCGCTGCTGCTTCTGTGATGTCTTTGTCTTGTTGGAAGGGTCTCGGTTCTCCTGAGTTGTCAAAATCTACGACCATGTTAACTGCTTTTGATGGGAGATCGTTTAGGCCGCACGATATCCTCCCTTCCCTTAAAGTCCATTTGGGAGGGAAGACCATTGCGATAGAGGTTGAGGTGGTTGATGCACCCCTTGACTACAATCTCTTACTGGGAAGGAACTGGATGTATAGTATGCAAGCCATTGCGTCTTCCGTGTTTCACGTTGTATGCTTTCCTCATAATGGGAAGATTGTAACAATTCATCAAATGGCATTCAAGAATCCACCTGTTACTGCATCTTCGGAAGCTTCGGTTCCGAAAGTTGAACATTCCCAGCCGGCAACTGGGAGTGTGGGTGTAGGCATGTATCCATCCCTCATGGGAACCTTTCGTTGTCCTACACCTGTCCTCATGATAGGATCTAGTTTCGATGGTGCTTCGATGTCTACAAGATCGGTGCCTTTTCACACAAGTCATATGGGAGATCCTTGGATTCTTCCCTCACCGAGTCCTTCGAGTGAGGCCATTGAGACGAGCGTGCCGTTTCCTGCAGTCATGATAGCTTACCAAGCTAATCTCCAGTCTGCTACAGAGCCTTGTTCTTCCTCTTCACGGACGGAGGAGGAAGACCCCTATGTGCTGCCGGCATGGGCAGTATAGTCTTCTCATGCCCACGACTGCCTTGATACGATTTTCCCTTCAGATGAAGTGGTTATCGAGGCTAGGTTGGGAGTTGAGCCACCATGGGAGGAACTTCATCATAGATCAGACTTCCTTCTAGAGCTTGACCGTTTGGAGCATGAGGATATTCCTTCATTGAAGTTAGCCGTGGAACTCTTACCAGACACTTCGCCTTTGGAGGAGTGTTTGGTTCACCTTGAGCAACTCGATGAGCAGCGTAGAGATGCCTTGGTGACTCTAGAGGTTACTAAGTGTCGCGTAAAGGCCCAATACGATAAGTCTATCCATCCGAGAGTGTTTAGTGAGGGAGACTTGGTCCTTTTGTGGGATCAATCGAAAGAACCCTTGGGGGCAGGGAAGTTCAATCCTATGTGGCATGGTCCTTACATGGTCAAGCGTGGGTTAGAGAAGGGTGCCTACGAGTTAGTGGATTACGAAGGAATGGCCTTGGCGGAGCCTAGAAATGGGCTCTATCTCAAAAAATACTATGCATGATCTTTAGCCAAGGCTGCTTGTTGTATATTATTGTACAGCTTTTTTGCATAGTTAGGTCTTGTTTATCGTGATCGGGTTTGTGATTAGTTTCCATTTCTTGTGGCAGATATCAATGGAATCTTCCACATACATAGGATTCGCGGATGGTGCAAGCCGTCACACTCAACACTTAGCCTCAGCTGCTTGGGTGATTTATACTCCTATGGGTCATGTACTGTCTTCAGGAGGTGTATGTCTACGGCCATCTTCCAACAATGTTGCTAAATATAGCGTCGTTATCGAGCTTCTACGGGATGCCATTTCACATGGTGTTCTCTCTCTTGAGGTACGTCTTGATTCAGAGTTAGTAGTGTCACAGCTCAATGGTTTGTACCATGTTAGAGATCCGACGTTATTGAGGAGATTCTTACGTGTGAAATTGTTAGAATGGCAATTTGAGAATATAACATATATACACATTCCAAGAAATTATAATCAAATTGCTGACTCATATGCTAACTATGTATTAGATTGGCATTTGTTTCATTCATCATAAATTAATCATAAACACAATTTTTACACATGTAAATAAATAAACCGATCACCATAAAAACTTTTTTATATATAAAAAATGTGGTAATACATAGTGTCATAATACAAAATTGGGGCTTTGAAAGCCACCATCATATACACGGTAGTACAAAATAGATACACTCCCAGGTGTCTATTCCTGTGGAGGTGGAAGAGGGTTGTGATCATGATATGTCACCAGGGCTCTAGCTAGCCATCGGAATAAACGCACCCATGCGCGTGGTACACCCACCACCTGTCTCTGCATAGCCTCAGGCAAGTCCTTGACTTGCGCCATGGGAACCCTGTGAGTAAGTCACACGAAGTTGGTATGGATGCTTTGGAGCGTTTGCTCCGCATCCACACCGGTGATATCGTCTCCTCTTCCCCTCCGTCTATGACGTGGGAATCCCTCTGGTCACCGTGGTCCCACATTTGTACATGAATCGTAGATGTCATTATGTATTGTCACCCAAAACCATGTATTTTTTATTCCATTAATCAAGAAAACAAAAAAAAATTAAATAATTCAAAATTTTTTAAAAAAGAGTAAGGGTCGAGATTCGTTACCTATGTCTCCATATGCTGATCCTGGTGGTAATGGCATGTTCGGATCTCCCTGAAAATCTATCCCTACATAAGGGTAGTCCTCTATGGCAACAATCTGTCGTCACCACCATGGAAAAAAGTTTGCTGGATAAGGGTTGGCCACCCTACCACCCCCCAGTTTGCGCATCGCGTCTGCCCAACGTTGTTGGGCCGGATCTCAAACCCCGTGGAGATGAACATCCACTCTAGGGCTCAATCCGAGAACACGCTCAAAGAAAAACATGCTCAAGATGCTGCTGAACCCTAAGTTCCGTATCCTACCTGCCTTGCACTCACTGAGCTGATGTTTCATGTTGCTCAGTAGTGAAGTGCTCCAGTCATAGATGGTCGGTGTCATACACTCCACCGCATAGAACATCAGTGGCCGAGAGGCCTGATGGAGTGATGCTAAGCCTGCTATCCTGCCCAGCGTCAGTAGTATGGCCTTTAGGCCCAGCACCTGTATAGCATTGGTGGGAACTTGGCTCCCCACGTTCTCAGTCTCTGGGTAGCAGTACACATCTATGTACTCATCGATAGTAAGCCCATGACCTGGACCTCCTCGAGCATGAAGGTTCACCATCTCCCCTCGTCTAGATAGACCTGTGATAAAGTAGATATCCTCCACCTCAATGGTGAGGGACATGCCATCTATCTAGAAGGACTCTGAGTCTGGATCCCAATAGTCTACCAGCATCTGTAGCAGTCCTGGTTTGGCGCTCAAGCCACCTAGGCACCAAAACTTGTAGATTCCACATCTTCTTAGAGCTTCTTGAGACATTTTTTCAGCCCTTACTACTTCCTCTACGTCACCATGCTCGCGTTCTCGCCACTCTAGCACCATCCTGCATGAGAAATTGACCAAATGTCCATTAGATTCATGTAAATCCTTTTGTGCAGCGTCATACGTGGTTGTTTTGCAAACAGCCGCGTATGTACGCGGTTTCTAGCACCTTTTCCATGTATAGCCAACCCTATACACGGAAAAAGCCTCGATACCCGCGTGGGCCGCAGCGCTCATGTATATTTGGCCTTAAAAAACTCATTTGACCATGAAAACTTGTAAAAATTATATTGAAATGCAAGCAAAGAACATGAGTAAATGTCTGGAAGAAACGGTTGTGAATTCCGCCAGCTGGATCTCCTGGAATTTGCAGTTGAAAATCATAGCTCCAATGGGTAAAAGTTTCAAATGATTTCTATTTTTTACTATTTATAGAAAAAATTTCAAATATTTGAAAATTTTTACCCCCTTTCCTGTAGTTTTGACCATTTCTAATCATTTTGGACCATTTCTGACCTAATCTGTGATGTAGAAGACTGTTTTCAGCGCCATTTCAGCCTGTGGATTGACCCGTTCGTACTGATTTCACGTATAACGTCTACACTGGCATATAGGTTAGGTTCACCACCGTTTGCATTTTGCATGACCTTATGACCATGTCACTATATCCTTAGGTACGAACCCACTCTATTATGTCACGAAACCTTCTTGCTGCTATAGAAGTGGCATGATATGAGTGGTAGAGCCTCACCTTACATGGGTACCCTAGTTAGCGCCTTATTTGCATTTGGTGCCCATGGCGATGTTTCCCCCTTTAAGGTGTGGGAGTCCGGTGTATAGTATTGCCATGCCATTTAGCAAGAGCCTCATACTCCTCTTGATCTTATGCTGGCCATGACCCCCCGGACTCCCTTGTATCAAGTTGTGGATGCATTATCATAAGCTTTGCCTGTCTTATTGAGCTTTATGCTGGCTCCCCTGACATTGCGTTTCAGCCATATAGCCTGAGCTTGTCTCATGTCTATCCATGCAGAGCCTTTCTTTATATCCTTCGCAGCTTGATTCCATTTTTACCGGGAGGGGATTTTCCCCCGAGTGTCGATATCCTACACATGTATCCTTGCATTGAGCATAGGTATGTTCCACTGCTTGGAACTAGTTTGTTTTCCCTCATGACACTCGTCTCCTCCTAGTTTGTAACTATAAAGCTATTTTATTCTTTTTTCAAGATTTTCAAATAACTGAAAAAGACCAAAAAAATCAAAAAACCAAAAAGCCGGACAAGAAAAGATATTATCTTTGGCAGCTGTCGATTCGTGTCCCCTTCGAACAGAGCATTGTATATCACATCCATTGGTTGGGTTATAGTTTGACTTTAGGAGCTGTACTCGTTTATCTGAGTTTTATCTCCACCGACTGGTTATGCTTCCAGTCCTTATGGAGCCTCTATTGATGCCTCCTGCGTCATAGAGATGTCCCAGTTTGTATATCGAGTCTATGCTGCCTTCATTCAGTCACCATACGCCGTTATGCTCTTGTTCGAAGGAAGTTGAAACCTGAGTCGGCCATTCCTCAGTTATCTTGACTTTGCATGTTGGCCATTCCCGGTACAGTTACTGGTTCGTGCACCTTATGATTGAGTCCTTCCACATTATACAGCCTTGCTGAGTACCTCGTGTTGGATGATGGGGGATGCCCTAATGCCCTCCTTCCAATGGATTTCATCCCATCGACTTCAGATCATTTATTCTGGGATTGGAGTCTAGAGTCATTTTGAGTGCCTTGAGACTTGCAGTCATCAATGGCAGGTTCTCTCGCCATCGACAATTTTGGGAATACATCAATGTCCCCTGATCAATGGATTCTCTCAAGTGTTCGACCTCAACACATTTATTCGCACTTGTTAGTTTGCACTCTAGTACCTTGATTCCCATTTTCATTATTGGTGGGTGATCTCGCGTCTATTAACGGTATACATCAATGACCGGTAATTAGACGATGGACTACTATGTTCGACCTCGACACCTCTATTCGCATAGTAGGACATGTACTCGTAGCGGTGTGTGTAGAAGACCTTCCATATTGGTGGCATCCACTATATGCTACCTCCTTGATTGTGCCAGTGTTCATGAGATTTCAGCTCTCGTGACTTGTTCTGGTATATGTCAGACATTTCCAGCCACTATGGAGATCTTGATCTATTGCATATCTTCAGCCATTGTGGAGATCATGGTCCTTTGTATATCTTCATCATGGAGATTCTGATCTATGTATATTGTACGTGACGATGACCACATATGTGTTATCATGTTTCATGCCTATTCATGGCCATTGTACTCTTATGTATCTGGGACTGCTATATGTATTTGCAGTTATATGCAGAGTTGTATTATTGTACTATACTTATTGGGTGGTTGGTCTTCCATTTGGGTACCTTCATCACTTCACTTCTAGGATGGACTTATAATGTATTTCAGCCATCGTATAACCCCTCTGATCTCATACATTAGGGGGCATCTGTTATAGCGGATTTCACCACACTAGGTGAATCACACATTGTATGGCCTTCCCCTATCCCGCTGCAGACTCATTAGCCCCTATGGACCACTTTTTGTCTTTTGATGTATCCTTGACCATCCCTAAAAACATAAGAAAAGTGATATATGCGGCCTTTTCCCTGATAACCATGTACATACACAGATATTCCCTCTATAGTCACGTACATCGGGATGTGTACATAATCCAAATCCTTTTGGAGCATTCCTTGACTTGGATCCGACTCATATGACTCCTGGCCTTCCATATGCCTTGAGATTGCACGGATTCGACCTTTTAGTATCCCTTTGAAAAGATATATAAGGAACCCATTGAGACATTGAAAGCATAAGAGAGAATTGAGAGTAACGAAACTATAGTCCATTGTTGCCAGAACTTATGCTTGAGTTTGCATCCCTTTGTCCCTTGGAGCACTGTTGTGTTCTTCCCAAGATTTCCTTTTGCTAGTAAGCTTGCTATCGAAGTGATGGAGGATTGAGGTGGTGGAGGCCCAAGTGGGAGATTCAGTTTCTCTGGTTCGCAGACATGCCGTCAGAGGTTGTCACTTGTAATCTCTGATTCATATTAATAGAAATATCTTTTCTTGTCCATTAATGTGTATTTGAATGAATATTGTATCCATTGGAATATGTCAAATGCTTTTACATTATTGATTATATATGCTAGAATAGATCTAACACCATGAAATATAGTATGCTTGTATTGTTTACTTGTTGTTGAGGACGTGCTATAACAATTCAAGCTGAAGATTGGAAATCTCAATGGGGATCTACTTCAATCGTCCGGAATAAGGTACGAGGTTCGATCGTCTAGTGTTAGATGTTTTTATTGCTATTGCATATTCAGAAAGATTGATTTCTGGAGTCTAGTTGTCTGTTGTGGTACCCTAAGCCATAGGAATTTCTCTCCGTAACATGAGTCCCAGGTTGTAGTATAGACAAATTAATGACAACTGCTACATTTTACCACGCCCAAACACATCACTAACCTACCACTCAAATTTCTATACAATTTCAACCTAAAGCTACCGTTAATTTTATCTAAATGATTATTTGAATGTTTGTGAGTTGTTGTCTCCAATAATGCAAATTAAATCTATATGCAAAAGCACTTCTTTGACTTTGATGAGACCTAATAAGGGTAAGGAAGAGAGCTTTCTTTTCTTTCAAAAAACACACCAAAAGAATGCCACTTTCAACAATTAAAACAAGATCTTAATCAAGATATGCAAAGAGAATTCTTCCAAACACAAATGTTTTTCAAAAAAGCACTCAAAAGTATCTGAAATGCAAGAAAGAAAACTAAGCCTCTAACATGCATGCAAAATTAATTTTTTCTACAATATCAAAAAGGCCTATTCTTCTAAATCACTCATGCAAATGAAAATAAATTTTTCATAAGAATAAACAAGAGGAAAATGACACGATTCTTTTTGTATTTTTCTGGAAAATATAAGGCACACAAAGCAGTATTTAAAGGGAACTAACTCTAGAAAGAGGCTATAGGTTTTCTTTTCAAAATAATTTTTTTCAGACACTTCATTAAAAACCAAAACTGAACTATTTTCCACTTTCCTTTATAAAAATGAAGAAGATAATGGCTTTGGAACTGAGCTCAAAAAGAGAATCATATTTGCAAAAACTAGTAAATTCATACAACAAGTAGACAAGAAGAACAAAGGAAAATTTTCAGGGAAGCAAGCAGTCCAAACAAATTTGAAAATTCACCTTTTTCAAGCAAATTAAAAAAAATTATAGGCAGTTTTTGAAGGCCTACCTCGGCGCATCGAGAAACACTGCACCAGAGCATCGTAGGTCATATCAGCGCTTTTATCCTCTGTACACAGGCGTCGTTGATGCTCTGTCAATTCAGCACAAAGGTGGGGTCGATGCGCTGGACAAAGAAGGAAAAGGTGCCCTAGGAGAATCGATGCTCTGTCAACCAAAGAGAGGTGCGCCACCCGAATAGTAGAATGAGAGTCCAAAGGTCTACAGGAGAAACCAAAAAATACTAAGTTGGACTAAAAAGGGGTGAAAACCACTTAGAAAAAAGGCAATAATTAGAAAAGGAAGATGAATGTCTTACCTTGTTAACTGAAATGACTAAAAGGAGAGAGAATAACCTTCACAGGTGGAATGGTTACCAAATCTTGTAGATCTGACTTGATCTGCACCAGATCTGACTAGATCCTCCCTAGATCTGACCGGATTAAGTGTCCCCAATATGATCTCCAATTTTGTTATCAAGAATTCTGCAATCAGTGTGGACACTGTTTGTTCCTCTACCCTGCAACATACAAGTGTAGAACAAAAAATCACAGCATCATATCCTTTCCTTAAGCAATTAATTAATAACATGAAATAACTTTATACCTCAGATTCATATTTATTTATCCTTGCTCCAGAAAGTCCTTGCTATGTAATATCCAATACCTGTAAAGTAGATCAAGATACAAACAAAGTGAGAGCATCATTATGAATTAACTACTCATATCAGTGATCAAGGAATCCGATAATATTCCATTGAAATCAACAACACATCAAATATAGGAAAGGGGAACACTTTTGTATTAAATATGAAAGAGATAGAAGTACAACAAAAATCCTTGATGTCGATGGCTTCAATCTCTACAAGAACATCTACAATCCTCTATGACTATGAAGATATCTCCACACACAAGCTAGGTTTACTTTGCCTCTAACTCAGACTTCAATCCAACATCATAAGCGTACTTTTCTTGGCCTCATCCGCTCACATCATGAAGGCTTCATTTATAGGCCCAAAACAATGAGATTGACTTGGGGAATGGATAGAATGTGATCCCTATAGGTGAGGGAAGAGAATGCCACCTCTCCCAAACATGTAGGAACTGAATCCACGGAGTCTTCTGCATGGAAGCTTACAAAACGTTCTTTTTTCCTATTTTTTGACCATCGACACTCTTGGTAGAAAGGACATGTGCACCGACCTAGGGTTTTATCAAAAGAAAGAGGGAATCAGTACTTTTTACTCCATGGTGAGAGGCACCATCGAAACTCTGTGTAAAAATGATAAAGGCACCGACCCTCCAAGATATGGAAAAAATATTACCAAGGTATCTCAAGTCAGGTTTCTGAGAAGGAAAGTGATCAATATGGAATTTCCAGGAAGGATGATGGACAATGTGGAATTTCCAGGTGCAACATAATACACCCTATTTACTAATTCTAGTTGGAAGGAGGCTACGACCCCCCGATTTATCAGTTGCTACTAAAAGGATCCTACGACACCCTATTTTGTTAGCTACGACTGACAAGATTCTCCTGCACCCTAGTATGTTTTCTGTAATATGTTAGATTTATTTCTCCCTCCATTCTCTGTCACACCCACTGGTCTCTGTCTTATGCTATGGCTACATCGATCTCGATGACACATGCCCTTCTCTCACTCATACTTCTGCATATAAGTATCTTCATGTTTCCTACGGACACATCTCTTTATTCAGGAAACATACCCATTCACAATCATGCCCTTTCAAATCTGATTGTCACGGCTTTTCAACAATTTGTGACTTACGGTTTTTAATTAAA
Source organism: Pseudotsuga menziesii (assembly GCA_001517045.1). Classification (NCBI taxonomy): domain Eukaryota; kingdom Viridiplantae; phylum Streptophyta; class Pinopsida; order Pinales; family Pinaceae; genus Pseudotsuga; species Pseudotsuga menziesii. Next base: position 98,919 of record LPNX011004469.1, on the reverse strand, counting down.
TAATTAATTGAAAACTTCTTGATCACTTTTGATCTATGAGCTCCCTTCTTCTCTGATCATAGGATTCATCAAACCAATGCATGTGTACTTCCTCTCCTCCATCAATGGGAATAATATATCTTCAAACCTTCGGGATTCTCTTTCTCTCGCTCTTGTGGGCTTCTTTTCTTCCTCTACAAGCTCTCTACGAGCTATCTTCATTGCAGGCTCATTTGTACACGTTTCTCTCACAAAACACGGCCTTCACCTTCCATCTATCAATTTTATGTTGGACATTCTTATTTACCATTTATGGATGCACCTCGGAATTCATTTCCGCACCTCAGCTTAACATTTTTTTATGCTTTCACAATCTCCTTCTCCAGAATCAATGCAGGCTGTTTGATCTAATTTTGAATATCTCTAGTCCATCGATCTAGCACATATATTTCCTCCTCAAAATATCCTTTCTGCACCACGGTTTTCACATCAATGATTCCTCACCATTGATCTTCATCGAGCATTTTCCTGATCGCTGATCTTCTATTTTATGGATTGCGGGATGCATGAAATCAACTCTTCAAAACTTCAAATTTCTACTTTCTGCATTTTTCTTTCTGTAATCGTATTTTCACAGCAGCAATTCTACACTATTGATCTCCTGCGGGTTCTTTCGTGACCGTCAATCTCCAGATGGTGGGATGCAGGATGTCGATTATCCTCTTTTTCCTTTCCACAAACTCCTTTCCGCAAGCTTCTTTCCGCAATTTTATTTCTGTATCATCGATATGTTTTAGCAAAACTAATTTCAGCCATCCGGTCTTTCCAGATTGGGGGTGCAGGATGCGGGATGCAGAAATGTAACATTTCGGATTTCCGCAAGCTCCTTTCCACAATTTTTCTTCCACACCATTCATCTTCTGTGGAGTCATTCCCAACCATTGATCTTGAAGATTGTGGGATGCGGGATGCAGAATCACACTTTCCTATTTTGGACTTCCATAATTTCCTTTCCACAACTTTGTTTCTCCATTGCGAATTGCAGGATGCGGGATGCAAAATCACACTTTCCTATTTTAGACTTCTGCAATTTCCTTCCACAACTTTCTTTCTACATTTTCTTGGACCATTGATTTCCTTATGGATTTATCCTTGACCATTCGATCTTGATCTTTTGCAGAACCTTGGCTTTTCCGCCTATCTTTTGTGGGATGCTTACTAACCATCAGATCTTTTGTAGGATCAATTCCCACTGTCTGATTTTGATATTTTTTGGAATCTTTAGCCTTCCCACCTAATTTATGTAAACTTGATCTTCACTATCAGATCTAGTGTGGATTGCTCCCTAACCGTCCATTCTAGAACTAATGCATATTTGCATTCTATCTTTGTGGATTACACAAAAAGTGATCCTCATTTATCGAATCTTATGCAGATAACTATGCCACCTCATCATCATGCCATGTCATCACTACCTTTGTCTATGCCACCTCATCATCGTGCCATTTCGTCTTTACTTTGACTTATGTTGCGTTAACTCTACCATGGTAAATTTTTCTTATCCTTTGTACATAAGAAACTTTTCCATCACTACCTTAGTCTTTCATCATCATTAGGAAACTATCATATTCCATGTAATCATATGTGTCATGCCACATCCTCAACTATGCCATATTCCTCAACTATGCCATATTCCTTAACTATGCCATATTCCTCAAGTATTTCACTGAGTTTGTCCTGCCATCATATCCACTGGTTATCCCTTTGTCATTTGTGAACACCTTTGACATCAATGACAACTATAACCCAAATTTTCCAACAATATCCCCCTATGGCATTGATGGAAACCTCTAAACATTCTGCCCCTTTGACAACATTGATAAAGGATAACCTTTTATGCCAGTGCTGTACCTATTTTGATATAGGATTTCCTTTCTTTCTACTTTCTGACAACTCCCCCTATAATCATATCTTCCCTTGTTAATTGAACTGTGTTATTTAATCAATGTATTATCATTTATCTTAACACTTCATCTCCTGTAACAGGTTCTTGGATGATAACTTAACTGATAGATCCATGGACACTCCTTGTCACTGTACTCCATCTACTTTGTCAACATTTTGTGACATAGTTTACACTCAACATTTTTCCACACTCTTCCATTTTCTGTCTAGGATACGTGTTTTTTTTAAAGAAAAAATCTATTCCTGTTGCCATATCTAATGGTCTATTATGCCTGTAAGTTAATTGGATTCTGCTTTTACCAGAATTCCTTAAGCATGTGAATTTAGATCTTCATATAAAAACCTAGCATATACTGCTGGATTCTTTTGTATTTTAGATCTATATAATCAGCTATCCAAAGACCCATAACTTCAGATCCTCAACACAGAGATTACTTCAGTATATTACATAGTCTCTCTGGCCTCACTATCTTAGACATAAATACTCATAACCTCAACTTTTTTCCTTTGTCAATGTTGAACTCATCCTTCTACCTTACCAATAGATTGAATTTTTATCTTTAGACTTGAGTTTTCTTCTGTCAACAATTTCTGTGTCATGACCTCAGTTACTAAGTGAACATAATCATCTTTATCTTCTATTTTATTGCAGACATCATGGTCTTCATGACTCTTAGATTTTGTTGTTCTCACGTTAATCCATACTTTCTCTTATGTCATCCATACACCATCCTTAATAACCCATCATCTTTGAAGAAGATAGATTTCAATATACTTCAACATTAGGCACCAATTGAGTTTTTTTTCTTAGATACCAATTGGAATTTTCTGACTTTAACTCCCCCTGAGTATAAGATCCCTTCTAATGTTATTTTCATGGTTTTCTTTAAATCATGAGAGACCTTTTTAGAAAAGGATCCCACAAACATCACTACATCCTTATTCAATACCTTCATCTTTATTGGCGTATCCAATTACATCTCCATATTGTTTTTCCTTATAATGGATGTCCTTTTTATTTATGGAATAATTATGTTCATCGTCATCTTTGGAGACCTCACTGATGTTTGAAATATTTATTTCTTATATATCTTTGGAGTCTTCCATTCTTCTCCATATTTTTCCAAGAGGTACTCTTCTCACTGTTTATTTATTTATTTGTTCCTTGGTTTTCATCTTCCATACGTTTTTCTGAGTTTCCTGAAAATATCTGCATGTACTATTCTTGCAATGTTTTGCAAAGTGTCCAATATTATGACATATGAAACAAATAAGTCTTTTCCCATTAGAGATGTTGGTATCTTATTTCCTTATAATTCCTTCATCTTCTTCCTTGATTCTAAAATCATCATCCTTGTGACCATACTTGTGACAACAATGACAATATCCATAGAATGTATGTTTGGAGAATCTCAGGTTTTTCTGCTTGTAATGACTCTTTTAATTGACATGTCTTCTGAAATGTTTCATCTTGGCAGGATGAGTAGAATTATGATAACTGGACTTCATTTCCTTGTGATTCTTCTACTTCTTAGGTGTATCTTTGGAGGCATCAGGTTGACATTTAACATTTTCAATATTTTCATAAATGATGGAGTTTGATCCTTTATGATTATATCCAAGACCTGTTTTATCCCTGGGGGATCTTTGTAAGTTGAGGACTTTATTAAGAGCTTCAGTACTTTCCTTGAACTTCTCACTAACAATCAACTAATATTTTAGCTTCTTTACTTCTTCCTTGAATTCAACTACTTCTTGTTTTAAGCTCTTGACCTCTTTCCTACTAGCCAACACTTGTTTTCTTGAATTGCGCAGCTCTTCTTGGAGGGTTTTGACTTCCGCTTCTTTTGACTTCTTCTCTTCTTGATATTTTGACAATTTTCCTTTCAAGACTTTGTTATTTTTCCTACACTTTTCAATTTTATATACAATAGCCATGCATTGGGATTCTATGTCCACTTCTGATTCCTCATCTGAGCTTGTTGTCCCTTTAAATAAAATTTCTTCATCTTCACTAACATCCTAGAGAAAAACAGGTTTTTCTTCTGCTCTTTAATCAACTAAGTAGAGGTCTTTTATCTTGTCCCAAAGTTCCTTTGCAGATTTACATTCACCTATATTATATTTGAAATCATTAGGTAATCTATCAAGGATTGAAGCCATTTCCATTGAGTTACTTTTCTTGGATTTATTTTGAGCTGGAGTCCTTATCTTCTTTGGTGGGAAGTAATTAGTGATCACTAAATTCCATACATCATGTCCCAATGACTTGAGATAATTTTTCATTCTTGTACTCCAAAATATGTATTATTATTTTCCAAGTATTGGGGATCCATTTACTGTGTAAATCTCTTCTTGTTGATCCATAGTGGTTTTAANGAATCAGTATTTTTAACTTTTTACTATTTTAACCACTTTTAAATCTATCATTAGAAACACATAACAACAATAATACATAAAACACAATTTTAACGTGGAATCCCAATAGGGTAAACCACCAATACGTCCTATTACTGCAAAATTTTTATTTACAAATAGTTTTTCCTACTACTACAGATAAGGATGGTATTACACCCTATTTACCAATACCAATTGGAAGGAGGCTATGACCCCCTAGTTTATCAGCTATGATTTAAAGGATGCTACGACACCCTATTTAACAATTCCAGTTGGAAGGAGGCTACAACCCCCTAGTTTATCAGCTGCTACTGAAACGATGCTATGATACATTGTTTTGTCAACTATGACTGATAGGATGCTCCTACACCCTATTTACCAGATTCTATTGGAAGGAGGCAATAACCTCCTGCAGGCTTGTTTCTTTCCCTAACTCCACCCTGCCACCCTAGTATGTTTTCTGTAATATGTTAGATTTCTTTCTCCCTCCATTCTCTGTCACACCGACTGGTCTCTATCCTATGTTATGAATACATTGATATCAATGGAACATACCTTTCTCTCACTCATACTTCTGCGTATAAGTATCTTCATGTTTCCTATGGATGCATCTCTTTATTTAGGGAACATACCCTTTCAAAATCATGCCCTTTCAAATTTGATTGTCACACCTTTTCAACAATCTATGACTTACGGTTTTTAATTAAATAATTAATTAAAAACTTCTTGATAACTTATGATCTGAGAGATCCCTTCTTCTCTGATCGTAGTATTTGTCAAACCAATTCATGTGGACTTCCTCTCCTCCATCAACGAGAATAGTTTATTTTCAGACCTTCGTGATTCTCTTTCTCTCATGCCTAGGGGATTCTTTTCTTCCTCTACGAGCTCTCTATGAGCTATCTTCATTGCGGGCTCATCTGTACATGTTTCTCTCACAAAACATGACCTTCAGCTTCCACCTGTGAGTTTTATGTTGGAAATTCTTCTTTACCATTTATGGACACACCTCAGAATTCATTTTTCGCAGCTCAGCTTAACATTTTTTTATGCTTCCGCAATCTCCTTCTCCAAAATCAATCCAGGTTGTTTGATCTAATTTTGAATATCTCCAGTCCATTGATCTAGCACATAGATTTACTCCTCGAAATCACCTTTCCACACCATAGTTTACTCATCAACGATTCCTCACCATTGACCTTCGTCGGGCGTTTTCCTCACCGTTGATATTCTATTTTGCGGATTGCGGGATGCAAGAACCCAACTCTTCAAAACTTTGAATTTCTGCTTTCTGCAATTGTCTTTCTACAATCATCTTTTCATAGCACCAATTCCACACCGTTGATCTCCTGTGGGTTCTTCCGTGACCATCGATGTCTAGATTGAGGGATGCGGGATGTCGATTGTCCACTTTTGCCTTTCCACAAGCTTATTTTTACAATTTTCCTTCCACACCATTGATCTATTTTAGTGGAACTAATTTCAATCGTCTGATCTTTCCAGATTGCGGGATGCGGGATGCAGAAACGTAACATTTCGACCTTTTTCAAGCTCCTTTACGTAATTTTTCTTCTTGCACCGTCGATCTTTTGCAAAGTTGTTCCTGACCAGTGGTCTTGTAGATTGCGAGATACGGGATGCAGAATCACACTTTCCTATTTTGGACTTCTGTAATTTCCTTTCCATAACTTTGTTTCTGCATTGTGTATTGCGGAATGCGGGATGCGAAATCGCACTTTCCTATTTTGGACTTCCACAATTTCCTTTCGCAACTTTGTTTCCACATTTTCTTGGACCATTTATTTCCTTGTGGATTTATCCCTGACCATCTGATCTTAATATTTTTCAGAACCTTGGCTTTTCCACCTATCTTTTTCGGGATGCTTACTAACCGTCAGATATTTTGCAGGATCAATTCCCATCATACAATCTTGATATTTTTTGGAATCTTTAGCCTTCCCTCTTAATTTATGTAAAATTGATCTTCGCCGTCAGATCTAGTGCGGGTTGCTCCCTTACCATCCATTCAAGAACTAATGCGGATCTGCATTCTGTCTTTGCGGATTACACAAAAACTAATCCTCATTTATCGAATCTTATGCAGATAAATATGCAACCTCATCATCATGCCATGTCATCACTACCTTCGTCTACGCCACCTCATCATCATGTCATTTCATCTTTACTTTGACTTATGCTGCATTAACTCTTCCATGGTATCTTTTGCTTATCCTTTGTGCTTCATAAGCAACTTTTCCATCACTAACTCAGTCTTTCATCATCATTAGGACACCATCATATTCCATGTCATCATATGTGTCATGCCACATCCTCAACTATGCCATATTCCTCAACTATTCCATATTCCTTAACTATGCCATATTCGTCAAGTCTTTCACTGAGTTTGTCCTGCCATCATATCCAATGGTTATTCCTTTGTCATTCATGAACACCTTTGACATCAATGACAACCATAACCCAAATTTTCCAACAATCATACATGCCATGTCATACTTCCCCCATGCGATATAATCAAATTTTAAAAAATGAAGTGAATAATTCTCGGAGTGACTTAATCAAGGGTAATCAACACACCATGCACCCCACATTAGATGAAGCACCCCCAAGAAAATATCTACAGAGTGAAATCCAAAATAGTAAACACAATGGTGTGAACACTTCTGAAGTAACCCCAAGAGCTAACAAAAACATCCCAAAAATACATGTCTATCAACATAAGGACCATATATATTAAACACTAAAATGTGTATGGATGATATTGAACATGTCATTTGTAAGGCCTATAGTGTATGGATGATAAAAAAAACTTATTTACCTCAAGACACTGCCGTATTGTGTACTAAAGAAGATAATACAAAACAATTATTTATATGAAAACAAATATTTTCTAGCATACTCAAGCATTAAAAGGTATTTCTTACGAAATGACAAAATAGTGCCCTAGAAATTGGATATTTACACTCAAAATAAAAGCTACAAATAAATAAAACCATCTGATTTCCTATCCCTTAGATATATCATTTAAGTTCTTACCAACTGAGGACATCATCTTCAACTTTCCCTAGCAACGCAATAATTCCAACCACATCTTGTAGGACAGGGATTTATCTTGATTAAACACTCTGCCTACTTAAGTCAAGCCATAGGCTAGTTGCAGTCATTCCCTATCTTTTGATTTCTTCTAAAGTATCATCCACACTATGAGAACCTTGATTTGTCATTCCTTTCTCATCACTTTTTGCATAATAAATACATTTATTTATCTCTCATGTATCACACAACCCAAATACATATTGAAATAGATACATTATTCAACAAAATAACCGCATTTTAGGAATAAATGGAACAAGAAAGAGAGCCTTTATGATGTCAAGATAACAAGATTGCAAAACTGTTTCCACTATATTAGAAACTGTGAAGAGTTAAAAGAGCCTAATTTCCAAGTCACTCAGAGAATTATTCACCTTATTTTTTCTACTTTATACTTTCCATAGTATGGGGACAACATGCTGACTCCATCCATGTCAGTTTCATACTCTGAAAGCTCATCATCTATCCTTAGCGTGCGTTTTTTTGGAACATTGCAAATCATGCCAGAGGGCACTTTTGGCATACCAGTAACTCCACCCTCAAATATTGTTTGGACAATCCAATAATATGGTTAGATTCAAAAGAAAATATTCTCCATGCCTATAGTCTTAGATTATTTTTATCATTAAACACTGAGAGCTAGAATGCATTTTCCTAGAGCCACTTTGACTAAATTTCCAACACTTAGTCAAATTCCTAAACTAATCCAAGTTTCCATACTCTTACACAATGATGTTAGATTGTAACAATGACTTCATGAGGTAACTATAACACCATCATATGAATTTTCAACCTATCACACATGCCAAATCATCATACATGCCATTTCATACTCATCTTGCACCATACTTCCATGTCATACTTCCTGCATGTCATATCAACAATATTTCCATGTCATTAAATCTTTTTCAACCTTTATTCATTTTATGAGTTTTCCATGTAATCATGTCCTTTGTTACTCCTTTGTCATTATTGAACTTATTTGACATCGATGACAACTAAAGCTCAACATATAATACAGATAGTATGATATAAGTTGAACCACAAAAAAATTGCATGTTTGAAAAATATAAAGCACACAACTTAAAAATAATTCAAAATTATGAAGGAATTTTATGTCAACAGTATATATATCTCTAGGTATATGGTGATAGTTTTTAAATATTTCCTCTATAAACATTATGGCGGGCATCTTTCGAAGCCAATTTTACAGATTTACACTATGCTTTTACATAACAATTAGATTAATATTTTAACCAATGTTTTTAAATATGACCTACTTATTTATACATACTAATACAAGTCAATAATTATATCCATATTAATTCAATATATATATATAAAGGAATACCTCATACAATTCAATGGAATTGATCATCTTCTTCATCCATGTCCACATCTATATCATCCAATCCAGATTCAACATTGAAAGGATTAATGGCCATATCATCATCATCATCGATGTCAGTTTCGATAGTAATGCCATTTTCGATATCATCTTCATGAACATTGTCGACTACATCATATCCTTCATCTAATTCTTTGACATCTTCCTCAAGAACATGATCATCTAACTCATGTTGATCCTCTTCATCATCTTCTTCTTCAATACCCTCTTCATCTTCCTCTACATTATACTTTACCAACCTTACTGTTGGATTGCGTCTCACAACAAATGACCAACCCCCTCTACTTGGAACCCCTGAATAAAATACATGTTCACATTGTATTGGAAGAACATAGGGATCCGTTCTTGGCTCAAAAAACCTTGTATTGACCATGGTAAATCCATTAGCATGTTCAATAACATTTCTATAGAGATCAAATTGATTGAATCTTAACCTTTACCATTTGACAACGAACAAAACTATATTGAAGGATTTAAAGTCACACTGAATAATATCTTCCAAATACCCATAGTATCAATTTTATGAGAGTTTTGGATTTCTACCACTTTTAGATGAAAAATTGGTCACCTAAAAGACTGCAATAATCCCACAATGAGATTTTTTTTTGTTTTATCCAACTTTTTGATGTGAAATTTATGACTGTTGCACCACATAGCCTTATGGTGTTTTACCTTCCATATGCCAAACACATAAATATTACATCATCAAATGATAATTAAACACATATCGAAAGTAATTAGATAGTATGGGTGATTAACATGCTTTCCTATTTATACTTTAAACCATATGCTAAATCAATTTTCCTTTGTGTAAGATTGGTATCTCCATTGTGATGAGCTAGTTTAACCAATGAAGCCACACCTTCCCATGATATTCCATTACCAGATTGTTTACTTCGTTCAATCCATACCTTCATCCAATAAATATTGTTTGTGATGTATAAATGTAGTGCATCGCACTCTCAATCAACTGCATGAGGAAACTAAAATTATAATTCACAAATGTATAATTACTTAAGATGGTATACGTACATTTAATTGATTCATATTGAAGATATAAATTAAATAAGTATGATATATACATAAAAAAAACAGTCGAATATATTATAATTAATCTCCACCATCTAATAATTAACTTTCACCTTCCTCAATCTACCTTTCCCCATCATGTACTCTCCTTCGAATTTGTTAATGGAGTTCAGATCACAAATGCGACCTAAATCAAATTTTGACTCTAATTTAGGAATATATTCACTAATATACACCATGTTCTGGTATACCATATATCCCTCCACCATAGAACCCTTAGGATTTTCTCTTTTTCTAACCAAATCCTTCAAAAATTTAAAGTTCATCTCAACCATCTACATTGACCTTGAGTGTACATGCCCACACAATTCAATCTCCTCAACCTGGTGTATGAGGTAGTGTTCTTATCATTGAAAAATCTAGAAGGGAGATACTTTTCCATTTCACACATTACACCAAGAATTTCTCTCCTCCAATACTTTATATCTTCCTTATGGATTTATTTAGATGACAGCCATATACAAGTGATGCAAGAAAATAACACGATTTAACAAAAATAAACATTATAGTACATAACAATTAGTAAAACAAATTACAAATATAAGTTATACAATGAATGAAACAAACACTTTATGCATGCAAAATATCACTACTTACCTCATGTATTTTCCAAGATCATATATAACTTGTTTGGCATTGTGGTTAAAGTTGTTTGAGAGAGATAGAGGTAGAACATATTGTAGCAAGAAAATCGTTTCATTATTTTTTACAAGAGTAGACAAAAAACACCAACAACAGGAACTGGTATAAAAAATATAGCAATATATATATATACCCAAATAATTACCTTGATGAAGATATGCCAATCACATGTTTTCACCCCCACAAATTCACCTTCTTTGTTAAGATACTCTTCATGTTCGAACAAAATTTAGTGGGAAATTTAATTTTTCGAATGAATTCTTTTACAACATTGCTTTGCTGATCCATTAAAAACCATGGAAGCGAGCTTATATTAATTTTCTCTCCATTTATTTTAATTAAATGACATCTTTCATTGCATGATTGGCTTCCTAGATGTCATGCACATTTTGACAATTTTTTCTTTGTCACTCCTTCCATCCAATATTCGTCATAATGTGTCAGCTACATTCTTTCATATATGAATTGTATCAAACAAGTGAACTATTTTTAGGTTGTCATAGTAGGGAAACCTATTGAAATGTTTGGGATAACTTTAATTCCTCATGGAAGCCAATTAATACCTTCATGATCATGATGACCATCATGGGTCATAATTTATAAATACATTATGGAAATCAATGTTAATTACAGTAAACAAAACAAAATATCTAAAAAAATCAAAACATTATAGTTATGATGATAGATAGACAATTTGATCCATACCTTGACGGTTTATATTATATTGCAACTTCCATAGATGAGGTTCCCTTCTCTATGGTTTTAATACAGTCTCTTCATTCCCATTAAAAATATGTTTTTTGGTACTTTGATACTTATGAATCTTAGACAGGAAGTGCCTATACTAATCAAACACCTCCTTTCCTAAACTTTTTTAACGTCGAGATTATGTCTTACGACCACAAAATGGACATGGAATTTTTCCCTTTGTTTGAATATCTGCAAAAGATGGATTAACTATGTCAATTATAATTATATATAATGAATGGATTATTTAAAAAACATGGATGATTAATATATCAACTTCATAAAATTAAATAATATTAAAGTGGATGTTATAATTACATACCACAAAAATGTGTTATTCCTGGGGAATCATGAATTGTCCATACAAACATTGCATTGAATTGAAATTGTTTTTTCCATATTGGTCTAGAGACATCATACATAGTGATGCCATTCCATAGCTTTAGTAGCTCATCAATAAGAGGATCGATATATACATTCATATCCTTAAATTGGTACTTACCTAATTGATTTGAACATATACACTACATAATTATTATAACAATTTTAGATATATAAATAATATTTATCTGTAAATGAAAATATATATATGAAATTGTGCAATGAATACGACAAATGAGATGCTATTGCGTTAAAAAAATGTCACGTAAACAAATAGATGGAACAATCATTGCTAACATTATGTGCTCCCTCTTTATTGACATCCATGGAAGAATTCCATTATTGATAACAACAATAGGCCACACCCAGTTGATAGATCTCATCTCTACAAATGTATTGACACCATATGCTGCCAAAGAAAACCTAACATTATGATGTTCTTCTTTAAAATGTGGCCATTCTTGGTCCATGTCTCTAAATCGAGAACCATCTGCAGGAAATCAAATAATACCATATTCACTACTATTCCATGCATAATAATCCATAAATTGTTCTATGTTTTTGCACTTGAACAATCGTTACAAACGTGGAATAATGGGAATATAATGAAGAACCTTGAGAGGTGCATTTTTTGTTACTTGCTCTATTCAATATCTAATACTATGGCATTCAAGGAATTCTATTTCAAATTAATGTTGTTTATAATATATAATATGGTCATTAGGGAATGCATCAATTGGTTGATACTGCATTCCAATATCTTTCATTATGGCATATAAATCTCGATCTGTGCAAGGTAAAATATTTGATGGTGGTAACAAAATTTTAGTTATAAATATAAACAAATTTAAAAAAACTATTTAATTTAATATATGTGGAAATTGAACCCAAGTGATAGATCAATTACACTCACAAAATTGCTAATCAAACATGCAAAATTCATACAAAAGGAGATTGAAATTGGAGCATAACTTAATCCTGTATTGAATAAGTGTACATAATCCAACCATAGGAAGTCATAGGCTGCTCAAATATATAATTACATGAGATATGCAAAAGCACTAGGTTTCTATTCTAATTGGTAAAAAATCAGGCTTACTAAAACCAGTCAAATCCCCCATAGGTGCAAGAAAGACTTTCCAAATCTATGAAGATGCTCACGAATTAGCTAAAGCAAGCGATCAAGCTAATAAGTGATGGAAAGAAAACTCATTCATTCTTTTTTTGGAAAAAATGGAGGATGATGTGGGAAAAAACAAGGCATGTTCCCCTAGACTAGCTTTTCCTTTATGCCTTAAAACTGCTGTAAAGCAAGGCAGATTTCAGAAAAAGAAGAACTGTGCTTTTAGGAACCAGGAATAAAATTAGAATTGCTAAAATAGTTTCTAATATGGTTCCAAAGTGCTCCATGACCCATTTTATCAAGTATTGACTTCTAGGAACATGTGGAAGCCAACTAGCATAGAAAGGAATCTAGGAATAAGAAAAAAATGGTTAATTAATGTCAAATATGGGTAACTATGGGTTGATTATTCTAACACCCCTGCTTAAGCCTCACTTTATGAGTAACTATCAGAAAATTATAGGGCCTAGCAACAAGGCTTAGTCACCCTTTTACATACTACATGTCCATACAACCAAAAAAAAAGGCAAAAACCCAGTGGGAAAATCCTCCCTTAAACATGGACAGGAAACAAAATTTTGGAAATCTTGTTATCAATCACACTTCACCACATTATCAGAAACCCCAGCGATCATTTGAGATTACTAAAGGTCTTCTCACATAATACTTTGGTGAAGATATCTACTACTTGTTCTGAAGATGCGCAGTAGAGTAGAGCAATGGTACCATCATGCACATGCTCCCTGATATAGTGCATATGGATCTCAATGTGCTTGGTTCTTTGTCTTTGAACTAGATTAGTGGAGATTTGAATGGTTCTTTGATTGTCACAATAGATGATTTTTGAGAAATCTTACTCAAAACCACATTCTCCAAGTATCCCCTGCAACCACAAACATTGAGTAGCTGCATTTACAACTCCTCCATAATCTGCCTCTGTAAATGAGAGTGCTATGGCACTCTGTTTCTTACTTGACCAGCCAATTGGTCCTTCTGCAAGAATGAACACATATTGTCAAAACCCCAAATTTTCACAAAAATTTAAAATTTTGAGATAACATAAAAATTTCATAGATGCAGTTGGATAACTGCTAGCAGCTAATAGAAGAAATGAAACAGATAATAAAAGTAACCATTAACTTTAACACATATAGAGTAATACTGTTTTAATTTTGATATGTGATGTGAGTAATCTGCATTCAAATATTTAGCTATACTGATGGTTTGAATGTCAAGTAGGTGAGGAGTCACATTCTAACTGGGGCTTACTTAGCAATTGCTAATGTATCTAGATTTCTGGATCTTTACAGGCTTGACAGGTAAAATTTTGCTTAGAAGACTCAAGGTCCTGCAAGGTAAAGTAATGTTTCTTTTACTTGATTCAAAAATATGATATTACTTAATATTTGTGTTGTAAGTGTTATTAATGTCATCCTACTGTTTGTCTTTTAACATATAGATCTTTAAGATAGATAAAACCTCCTTCCATCTTCACTCTAAATTATTTCTGATTCTTAATAGAGCTCATGATTTTGTATTATAACTCTTTCTCTGACATGAGAGTTTATTGCTATTATTATTTTAATAATTAAAATGCTACTTATCATTATACAAATAGACCTAAGCCTTTCAGAACATGAGCCTACTATGTACTTTTCAGCTTTGTTTTCAATTAGGATTTATTACAGTAAATTTATCAGCTTAACATCGCTTGTAAATTATAAGGTATCCTCTGCATAAAATTCGTCAAGTTGTGACTTGAATTCCCATTTTTTTTCATGATCAACATAATGCGACAACTTCACATTACCCTACTATTTACTTATATGTAAAGGTAGTGCAATCAAATCCTACATAATTTACTATCCTAAACTCCCAATTTCTAACTTAACCTTGATTCGATACATCTTAGAGCTTGATAGAAATTATGGAGACCAAAGATTATGTGTTTATAAGATATCTATCCTACATCCAGTACTGTAGGTCACTTAAAAGTGTAGGAGCTATTTAAGTGTATATATATTAACCATATCTATAAACACTTTATTGATTTAAGTCTAGTTCTCATAACTTAAACAATCATAGTTCATGATTATAAGAACAAGTCAATAAAGGAATTAGCAATCTTGTTCAAGCTTCTACTATCCTCTTAATCTTTTTCTTAGAAGTTTGATTAAGAAAAGTTATATGATATTCACCAAACAAGGGCATCGAATTCATAAATAAAATGTTTCTTGCCACGAATGATTTCATGGTTTAAACATTAGGTTAATGATGGCATAATCCTCATTCATTACCAAGGTTGACTTCATGGGAAAAGATATGATTTTGACCTTATGAATATAATACATTATCA
This sequence comes from Pseudotsuga menziesii, assembly GCA_001517045.1. Taxonomy (NCBI): domain Eukaryota; kingdom Viridiplantae; phylum Streptophyta; class Pinopsida; order Pinales; family Pinaceae; genus Pseudotsuga; species Pseudotsuga menziesii. The sequence continues at coordinate 83,721 of LPNX011004469.1, read as the reverse complement.
TTGTGTGTAAATATGTAAATAATTAACAATTATTTGATTCGAATTATTGTAGTGGGGACTATACAAATGAACCCACCGTGATGTGAAAATATTTGTGGACACATGGAGCTCTCCTCGCCATGCAATACGTGACTTATAATATTTATCTTGCAACCTTATTCCTCATTGTTCAGTGAGGGTTTCGGTCTCTGCATTGTTGGGTTTGTTGCGTCCATGAGGGATTGCAGTTGCTCACCTCCAGCTCAACTATCTGTGCATTTTCGAAGAGCCGTTGCTTAGAGTGAGAGTTGTGAAGTTCACAGCTCATGCTTGAGTTCATTTCTATAACCAAATATTGCTTTGCATGAGGGTATTTTTTACACAGTCAGTAGTTTGAGTATTGAATTCATGGTTTGGCCACTGCCATTGTTTTCTCTTGCTCCAGTTGTCGAGGTAGATAATAACTCGGACTCAGCTACCTCCTTCTTAGGTTAATGTGAAGGTTGTTATGCTCGTGGTGTCGGTCTGCCTTCTTCATGACCTCAGTTTTCAACATTACAGGTAACACATCATTTTTAAGAAGGTGAAAGCTATAAAGAAATTATAGTTTCAATTCTACATTCAAGTTTTTAATTATGTTTAGGTTTTCATTTTGCAGGTGATAGTTCGCCTAACATTTGGAAGGAACCACTTCACCTTTGGACCAGCATTCAATATACCGGTAAGTCCCAGTTATAAAATGGCTCTCCCTACTTGTACAAACTTAGGGGAAATGTTTGTAGTTGGAAGGAGTTACGGCCTTGGTCTTCCCCAGTCTTAGGTTGTTGGTCTTCAGTTTATAAGTTTTGTTTTGTTTTTAAAACCCTCGCTTACAGCAGGGTGACTCTGGCTCAATACCGTGACTTGTAAATGCTCTTTTCTTGTGTTAAAATGATTTTACAATGATGTAGGTTTTGATAATTAGACTGTTAGTTTTGTTTATTAACCCATGCCATGATATGGGAACACCGGCTTAGAGCTAGTTTTTGTGCACTGTTTAAGTTATAGCCGTACGACCTGTCAAGCAATACACTAGGTATAATTTTAAAATATTCCCTTTGAGATCGGACTCATTTTGTAGAATACTTTGTGACTCTGTGTAACTTAGGGTTTTTACCCTCTTCGACAGTCAAATAATAATTTTACTGTTTATTATTTGCATTATATTATTGTTAATAGTTTTAAGACTGTCATTCAGTCATGGCATAAGTTGTTTTACTTTTTGGCTCAGGAATTACGAGCTAGGGTTTCCTGAATGAAACCCTTGTTTTAAATATTTTTTTAATTTATTTAAGTAGGTTCTATTACTTGTAAAACAAATATTGTTTTAAGTTAATATTATATATGTGTATAATAAGATTTCTTAAATTTGTATCTGTTTATATATATTTATTATGAAGACTGTAACCAGTCTACAATAGTTCAATTTGTTTAATGATAATGTTCCAAATAATAGAATTATAGCTTAACTGTTTATTAAAACAATGAATTTAATATAGGGTTTCGACCTTGTAATTACTCTTGCAGGTATAAACTCGTTGTGGAATAGTTTTTACTTAGATTTATATATTTATTTTCATACTGGTTATTATCATATTCTTATGGTTTTTAACTACTGAAATGATAGAAAGAATTTTTACTAGTGCTATTTGAAGATAAAAAAAAATAGATTCCTAAACAAGTTTATTTTCGATAAGATAAATACTTTTCGTAATACTCTCCCTGGTTAATAGTAACTATTAGTCTTAGTTTAGTTAATATTATAAGTATATAAACTATATGAATAGTAGTTTTATCTTTATTGAACTGAATGTAAACAAAGTATTTTAACTGTGTTTCTTCTACTGCATATGCAACTGGTTATTAAATAAACACAAGAAATTATATATGTACAACATAACACAGCTTACCCTCCTCCAGATTTTAATTTGAAAAAAAAGAATAATGTACTGTGCATAAACATAGCATCTTATCTACTAGGGTATTTTCTTAACATAATAATTCTTCTACCTGTAATGGAATACTGTTATTTCATTATTAGTATATTTACATAAACAAGAACATAAATAACCAGGTTATTGATCTTTTTGATAATAACCTACATACGGCAATAAATTACTCTGCTATTATGAAATGCAAAATACATCTATTCATTTCAGTCTCTTATCATTTCCTTCATCTACTTTAAATACTCTGTATGTGCTAGAGTACGGTCTGGTCCTTCCAGGTGTGGAAAAACACAGGTTAGAATTATTTTCCATCTATTTCAGATTCATGTCTTCAATAATCTAAAAGACTACTCACTCTAGCATTTTACAGCTAAATATTTAACAATAATTTAATAGTCAGATTCACATTTAACTATCTAACACAGTAAAACAAAAGAATTGAAGAACCTGATTAGGATGGAAAACAACAGTATTAGGAGGTCGTTCCTCCCTACCAAACTCCTGGAGAGCGCTCAAACAACGCTTCCTCAGGACCCCCGAGCATGTTCCTGGTCTTCTTGGCTGAGAACTGGTGGAGCAAGAAAAAAATAGTCTAGTCCAATGAGTCAGTAAACACTCTGCACTCAGTAGTAAGATCCTTCAGCTAAAGAGATGCATTAGATCACTTAGCAGTTAACCCCTCAAACTCTTTCCACAATTCCCTTCCATTGAATTTCTCTGAAGTACATTCACCTGAATGAACACTTCTCTAGAATGAGAAACCTCAGCTCTCTTCAATGGGTATTTTTATGAATATTGCCTAGGTCTTTTGGGTCAGTTGTCATTAATTGAGCCACATGCTCTGATCCCACTTTCTTGGGGGATCATGACCCCCAAATGTAGGGAGGTTTCCACCTGCAACAGGTGGAAGTGGTTTGAGGATACTGCCACATGTATGTTTGCTCTCCACCCAGTCTCCTCCACCAATTTTACCATTAAACACTCTTTTAACAGCTCTCCTAAGCTATTATCTCCACCTTTATTTATTTATAATTTAAAATATTCAGAATTACATTAAATATCCTTGACTCTGCTGAGTCATCAATTACAACTTATCATAAAATTTAACATATTGTCTTTAAATAAAATACAATAAGATAACATTGTTTTTTTTCAAAATTGGGGCATGTGACATACACACACCCTTAGAACATAACATCATCCTTGATGTTATTTATTCCTCATCCTCAGAATCCTCCTGGAACAAAATTGGATATGCGTCTCGCATATTACTTTCCAATTCCCAGGTGGCTTCCTCTAGACTAAGGTGCTTCCATTGCACCTTCACCTGTCCAATGGTGCAGTTCCGAAGTGTGATATCCCTCCACCTGAGGATACAGTCCGGTTCCACCAGAAAATCCCCTTCTGGTTCCACCTGTACATCATTCCAGTTAACAACATGAGTAGCATCATGAACATATTTCTTTAATACATAAATGTGAAAAACATTATGTACTCTTAAATTGGGTGGTAATGCTAATTGATAAGCTACTTGTCCAATCCTGGACAGAATTTCAAATGGACCACAGTAACGAGGTGCTAGTTTTGCACAAATCCCCAATCTCAGAGAGCTCTTTTTGGGCCTCACCTTGATGAACACATGTTCACCTACCTGAAACTCTTTTGGAGTTCTTTTAAGGTCTGCTTGACTTTTTAGTCGATCCTGTGCCACTTTTAGATTACCCTGTACCTGCTTTACAATTTCTTCCATTTCCTTTAACAGTTCAGGACCTAATACCAATCTATCCATTGGATTACTCCAAGAGATAGGAGTATTACATTTCCTTCCATACAAAATTTCGAAAGGACTAAATTTGGCTGATGCCTGATAATTATTATTATAAGCAAATTCTACCAGATGCAAATAATCCTCCCATTTACCTGGCTAGTCTTTCACATACATTCTTAATAGATCTTCCAGTACTTGGTTTACTCTTTCAGTTTGTCCATATGTTTGAGGATGGAATGAAGTAATAAAATTTAAAGTAGTGTTTAATCCTTTAAACAGATATTTCCAAAAGTTTCCTGTAAATTTAGGATCTCTATCTGAGATTATGACTTTTGGTATTCCATGCAATCGAAAAATCTGTTTTAGAAAGATATCAGCTATATTTGCAGCTTTAAATGTATTTTTAACAGGTATAAAGTGAGCTGCTTTACTTAACTTATCGACTACTACCATGATAGAATCATTTAAATTCTGATTTCTAGGCAGTCCAGTAACAAAATCGAGACTGATTATCTCCCATTTCCAGCTAGGAATGGGTAATGGCTGAAGTAATCCAGCTGGGTGTTGATGTTCAGTTTTTACCTACTGACATTCAAAACACCTAGCAATATACTCTGCTACTTCAGTCTTCTTATTGGGCCAAAAATATTCTTTTCTTAACATAGTTATAGTCTTTTGATAGCCTAGATGACCTGAGTATGGATTTTTATGAATTTCATCCAAAATTAGCAGCTTAACTTTAGGTACGTTAGGCACATACATTCTTTCTTTATACAATAAAAATTCTTTTGCATTCAAACTGTACCCTTTACTTAAGCTTTCTGTTGGATTTTCTTTAGTTTTAGCTTGTAAAATTTCGTAAATTTCATCTTGTTATATTCCTGCTTTAAGTTGTTCATCCAAATCTGTAGTATAAGTGTTGATAACTGCTGTAAAATTCAGCCTTGCATTCCTACTTAATGCATCAGCAACTTTATTTTCTTTACCTTTAATGTGCTGAATTTCGAAATCATACTCACTTAGAAAAGCTAGCCACCTAGCTTGTCTAGCATTTAGATTAGGTTGATCTAACAAATACTCTAATCCTTTATTATCAGTCATTAAAATAAATTTTCTGCCAATTAGGTGATGTCGCCACATCTTTAGAGCATGTATAACAGTTGATAATTCCAGATCATAAGTTGCATAATTCTTTTCATGAAGTTTTAATTTTCTTGACTCATAGTCAATAACATGCCCTTCTTGAGTCAGAACACTGCCTAAGCCATCATTGCAGGTGTTAGGGAACACCACAAATTCTTTATTTGGATCAGCTATTCTTGAAATAGGTGCACTGGTTAATGAAGTTTTTAACTTTTTAAAGCTTTCCTCACATTTCTGGTTCCAATCAAACTTCTTTCCTTTCTTCTGCAAAGAAGTTATTGGATTTTCGATTCTCGAAAAACCTTCAATGAACCTCCGGTAGTAACCGGTAATTCCCATGAAAGATCAAACATCAGTTACATCCTTAGGAACTGGACAATCTTCGATCACCTTTATCTTTTTGGGATCTACTAAAATCCCTTCCTTAGTCACCACATGACCTAAGTACTGAATCTTATCGTTGAAGAAATCACATTTACTAAACTTTGCAAAGAGTTGATCATCTCGTAACTCTTGCAAAACAATTTTTAAATGTTCCTTATGTTCTTCTTCAGTTTTTGAATAGATTAATATATTGTTGATGAACATGACTAGAAACTTATATAGATATTTATGCATAACATTGTTCATTAAACACTTAAAAACAGCTGGGGCATTAGTAAGCCCGAATGGTATGATTACAAACTTGTAATGGCCATATCAAGTTCTAAAAGCTATCTTAAAGATGTCTTCATCTTTAATCCTAACTTGATGATACCCAAATCTTAAATCTATTTTCGAAAACACCGTGGCTCCACGTAGTTGATCAAACAGATCATCTATACGGGGCAACGGGTATCGATTTTTAATGGTCATCTTATTCAACTGACGATAATCTATGCAAAGTCACATGGTTCCGTCCTTTTTCTTAACAAAGATGATAGGTTCCCCCAGGGAGACACACTAGGTCAAATATACTTTTTATCAATTAGTTCTTTTAATTGAGACTTTAATTCATTAAGTTCAAGTATGTTCATTCAATAAGGGGCCTTTGACCTAGGTACTGCACTAGGTACCGGCTCAATGGTGAAATCCAATTCCCTTTTCGGAGGTAGTCCCGAATATTCTTCAGGGAATACATCAACATATTCTCCTAAGACTGATATGTCTTCCAATTTTAATTTATCTGTCTTATTTAGGTTCTCCTCATCAGTAATTGTTACTGCGTAAGCTTTACAACCCTTCCTAACACCTCTCTTAAGCTGTAGAGTAGAAATCTGCCTTATGATGGTTTTTCTAGGAAATCCTTTTACACTTACTAGTATTCCATCACTGTTTAAACATGTAAAGGTTTTATTATAATAATTTAAAATTACCCTATGTTGTTCTAACCAATCCATACCGATCAGTAAATCATAAGAACTAAAAGGAAATACATTAATCTTTACAATAGTTTCAAAATGATCCATAACTACTGCACATTCTTTTACAAAACAAGTTACCTTTCTTTTAGCACCAGTGGCTAACTGAACTAACCAAGAATTTTCAAATTTTTCAACAGGCAACTTACATTTTTCTACCATTTTAAGTGAAATATAACTGAGACTAGCTCCTGGATCAATCAAAATAGTTATAGGGATTTGATTTATCATACCTTCTACTTCCACCATGGAAGTTTGATATTCTGCTTGTCGATTCTCTAAGGCTGCATTGGTTCTGGGCATAGTCCTTGCTAATTCTCTAATAGTCATCTCCTCCTGTATGGTATGAATATTACTCATAGTCTTTTTCCAATTAGGACAGACTGATGCATAGTGTGGGCCATTACACTTCCAACACTTTATAGGTTCTTTGCGCTCAAATTTCTTGGTGTAATTACCATGGTTATTAGCAAATTCTTTACCCTTAGAGTTATTCTGATTACTTGGTGAATTATTCTTGTTTCCTTAGAAATTTTTGTTAGGAAAATTTCTGGCCTTATTGTTCTTAGAATTTATGTTGGGCACAAAGTCTTTCTTCTTTTGATCAAACTGATTATTATTATTCTTGGCCTTCCAGTTGGCCATGCTTTCCTTCTTCCAATTCTATTCATAACAGAAGTTGGCTTTCCTCATGGCTTATTCCAAAGTCTTTGGATTGTCATACTCAATCCTGTCCTTAATATGATAAGGTAGACAACTGAGGAATCATTGTACCTTTGGTTTCTCATCTACAAGGTATGGCACATACCTAAGTAGACTTAAAAACTTGCTATTCAGATCTTTCATTTTCATTGATCCTAATTTAAGCTCATAAAATTATTTTGCTCTCTCTTCATATTATTGCTCAGATAGAAATTTATTTTTAAAGTACCTCTTGAAGGTACTCCAATTTACATTCTTCACTTTTATTCCCTTAACTCTCTTCAAGTCCTGCCACCAAATGTCAGCCTTTCCTGAGAGATTGTAGATAGCCATTCTAGTATTTAATTGGTTATAATAATTATATATCTGGAAGTAATTCTTCATCCCAGGTAACCAGGATTCTGCTTCCTCCCCCTTCTAAGTCTCTCCATTGAAAGTTGGTGGTTTTATCTTTTTGAATTCCCCAGAAATTTTCTCATAAGGTTTGTATTTCCTCTTTTTAGTGTAATGATTGTCACCACTACTATCACTAGTAGAATGCAAATTACGTTGTTCACCAAACACCTCTGAAGATGAACTGCTTTCATTTTTAGTATGTTTCATCTTTTTAGATTTACGTTGATGACTTGTATCTTATGATTCAGTTCTTCTACCCCTACCCTTAGTTTGAAACCTTTCTGTTAGGATCTGATTCAGCTCCTCCTAAGCCCTCAGAATCCTTTCATTCTCTCTTTTTATAGATTCCATTTCAGATTTTAGGTCTTTTACAGTTTGTAATAGTTCTGAGGATTTGGTGGTTAAATCTTCTGGTATAGGATCTCTTGGTAAGTTTTGTGGTTTAGTAAATGGAGATTACTCCTTTGCATATTATTCTAACCTTTACATACATGTTTGTTAAACTTCATAAACAATTTCTCTGACGAATAACATTTAAAAGAAAATACATCATCATAATAATTCAATTTATTGCTTCATAAAAGCTATTTGGGCTTCATCAAGGCCTAGTGTTTGAACCTTGTGCTCTGATACCACGTGTCAAAACCCCAAATTTTCACAAAAATTTAAAATTTTGAGATAACATAAAATGTTTATAGATGCAATTGGATAACTGCTAGCAACTAATAGAAGAAATGAAATAGATAAAAAAAGTAACCATTAACTTTAACACATAGATTAATGTTGTTTTAATTTTGATATGTGATGTGAGTAATCTGCATTCAAATATTTAGCTGTACTGATGGTTTGAATTTCAAGTAGGTGAGGAGTCACATTCTAGCTGGGGCTTACTTAGCAATTGCTAACGTATCTAGATTTATGGATCTTTATAGGCTTGACAGGTAAAATTTTGACCCAGTAAAATTTTATTAAGGTGTTAAACCAGATATACTTCTTTTAACATAAAAGTACTGCAAGAGTAAAAGTTTGCTTAAAAGACTCAAGGTCCTGCAAGGTAAAGTAATGTTTCTTTTACTTGATTCACAAATATGATATTACTTAATCTTTGTGTCGTAAGGGTTATTAATGTCATCCTACTGTTTGTCTTTTAACATATAGATCTTTAAGATAGATAAAACCTCCTTCCATCTTCACTCTAAATTATTTCCAGTTCTTAATAGAGCTCATGATTTTGTATTATAGCTCTTTCTCTGACATGAGAGTTTATTTCTATTATTATTTTAATAATTAAAATGTTACTTATCATTACAGAAATAGACCTAAGCCTTTCATAACATGAGCCTACTATGTACTTTTCAGCTTTGTTTTCAATTAGGATTCAGTAAAGTAAATTTATCATCTTAACATCGCTTCTAAATTATAAGGTATCCTATGCATAAAAATCGTCAAGTTGTGACTTGAATTCCCATTTTTTTTCATGATCAACATAATGCGACAACTTCACATTACCCTACTATTTACTTATATGTAAAGGTAGTGCAATCAAATCCTACATAATTTACTATCCTAAACTCCCAATTTCTAACTTAACCTTGATTCGATACATCTTAGAGCTTGGTAGAAATTATGGAGACCAAAGATTATGTGTTTATAAGTTATATATCCTACATCCAATACTGTAGGTCACTTAAAAGTGTAGGATCTATTTAAGTGTATATATATTAACCATATCTATAAACACTTTATTGATTTAAGTCTAGTTCTCATAACTTAAACAATCATAGTTCATGATTATAAGAACAAGCAATAAAGGCATTAGCAATCTTGTTCAAGCTTCTACTATCCTCTTAATCTTTTTCGTACAAGTTTGATTAAGAAAAGTTATAGGATCTTCACTAAACAAGGGCATCGAATTCATAAATAAAATGGTCCTTACCACGAATGATTTCATGGTTTAAACATTAGGTTAATGATGGCATTATCCTCATTCATTACCAATGTTGACTTCATGGGAAAAGATATGATTTTGACCTTATGCATATAATACATTATCATTGTGTGTAAAGATGTAAATAATAAACAATTATTTGATTCTAATTATTGCAGTGGGGACTATACAAATGAACCCACCGTGATGTGAAAATATTTGTGGACACATGGAACTCTCCTCGCCATGCAATACGTGACTTATAATCTTTATCTTGCAACCTTATTCCTCATTGTTGAGCGAGGGTTTCGGTATTTGAATTGTTGGGTTTGCTACGGCCATGAGGGCTTGCAGTTGCTCGCCTCCAGCTCCACTGTCTGTGCATTTTCAAATAGCCATTGCTTAGTGTGAGAGTTGTGAAGTTCACAACTCATGCTTGAGTTGATTTCTGTAACCAAATCTTGTTGTGCATGAGGGTAGTATTTACACAGTCAGTATTTTTAGTATTGAAGTCGTGGTTTGGCCACTACCATTGTTTGCTCTTGCTCTAGTTGTCAAGGTAGATAATAACTCGGACTCAGCTTCCTCCTTCTCAAGTGAATGCAAAGGTTGTTGTGCTCGTGGTGTCGGTCTACCTTCTTCGTGACCTCGGTTTTCAACATTACAGGTAACACAACATTTTTAAGAAGTTGAAAGCTATAAAGAAATTACAGTTTCAATTCTACATTCAAGTTTGTAATTATGTTTAGGTTTTCATTTTGCAGGTGATAGTTCGCCTAACATTTGGAAGGAATCACTTCACCTTTGGACTGGTGTTCATTTTACCAGTAAGCCCTAGTTATAAAATTGCTCTCCCTGATTGTACAGACTTAGGGAAAATGTTTGCAGTTGGAAGGAGTTACGGCCTTGGTCTTCCCCAGTCTTGGGTTGTTGGTCTTTAGTTTATAATTTTTGTTTTGTTTTTAAAACCCTCGCTTACAACAGGGTGACTCCGGCTCAATACCGTGACTTGTAAATGCTCTTTTCTTGTGTTAAAAGGATTTTACAATGATGTAGGTTTTGATAATTAGACTGTTAGTTTTGTTTATTAACCCATGCCATGATATGGGCACACCGTCTCAGAGCTGGTTTTTGTACACTGTTTAAGTTATAGCCTTACGGCCTGTCAAGCAATACACTGGGTTTAATTTTAAAAGATTCCCTTCGAGCTCGGACTTGTTTTGCAGAATACTTTCCAACTCTATGTAACTTAGGGTTTTTACCCTCTTCGACGGTGAAATAATAATTTTACTGTTTATTATTTGCATTAGATTATTGTTAATAGTTTTAATACTGTCATTCAGTCATGGCATAAGTTGTTTTACTTTTTGGCTCGGGAATTACGAGCTAGGGTTTCCTAAATGAAACCCTTGCTTTAAATATTTCTTTTAATTTATTTAAGTAGGTTCTATTACTTGTAAAAAAAATATTGTTTTAAGTTAATATTATATCTGTGTATAATAAGATTTCTTAAATTTGTATATGTTTATATATATTTGTTATGAAGACTTTAACCAGTCTACAATAGTTCAATTTGTTTAATGATAATGTTCCAAATAATAGAATTATAGCTTAATTGTTTATTAAAACAATGAATTTAATATAGGGTTTCGACCCCGTAATTACTCTTGCGGGTATAAAACTATTGTGGAACAATTTTTACTTAGATTTATATATTTATTTTCATACTGGTTATTATCGTATTCTTATGGTTTTTATCTACTAAAATGATAGAAAGAATTTTTACTAGTGTTATTTGAAGATAAAAAAAATAGCTTCCTAAACAAGTTTCTTTTCGATAAGATAAATACTTTTCGTAATACTCTCCCTGGTTAATAGTAACTGTTAGTCTTAGTTTAGTTAATATTATAAGTATATAAACTATATGAATAGTAGTTTTATCTTTATTGAACTGAATGTAAACAAAGTAGTTTAACTGTGTTTCTTCTACTGCATATGCAACTGGTTATTAAATAAACATAAGAAATTATATATGTAAAACATCACACAGCTTACGCTCCTACAGATTTTAATTTGAATAAAAAGAATAATGTACTGTGTATAAAAATAGCATCTTATCTACTAGGGTATTTTCTTAACATAATAATTATTCTACCTATAATGGAATACTGTTATTTCATTATCAGTATATTTAGATAAACAAGAACATAGATAACCAGGTTATTGATCTTTTTGATAATAACCTACATACAGCAATAAATTACTCTATTATTATGAAATGCAAAATACATCTATTCATTTCAGTCTCTTATCATTTCCTTCATCTACTTTAAATACTCTGTCTGTGCTGGAGTACAGTCCAGTCCTTCCAGGCATGGAAAAGCATAGGTTAAAATTATTTTCCATCTATTTCAGATTCATGTCTTCAATAATATAAAAGATTACTAACTCTAACATTTTACAACTAAATATTTAACAATAATTTAATAGTCAGATTCACATTTAACTATCTAACACAGTAAACAAAAGAATTGAAGAACCTGATTAGGATGGACAACAACAGCGTTAGGATGTCGTTCCTCCCTACCAAACTCCTAGAGAGCACTCAAACAATGCTTCCTCAGGACCCCCAAGCCTGTTCCTTGTCTTCTTGGCTTAGAACTGGTGGAGAAAGCAAACAATAGTCTAGTCCAATGACTCAGTAAACACTCTCCACTCAGCAGTAAGATCCTTCAGCTAAAAAGCTGCACTAGATCACTTAGCATTTAACCCCTCAAACTCTTCCCACAATTCCCTTCCATTGAATTTCTCTGAAGTACATTCACCTGAATGAACACTTCTCTAGAATGAGTAGCCTTAGCTCTCTTCAATGGGTATTTTTATAAATATTTCCTAGGTATTTTGGGTCAGTTGTCATTAATTGAGCCACCTGCTCTGATCCCACTTTCTTGGGGGATCATGACCCCCAAATGTAGAGGGGTCGCCACCTACAACAGTTGGAAGTGGTTTGAGGATGCTGCCACATGTCTATTTTCTCTCCACCCAATCTACTCCACCAATTTGACCAATAAACACTCTTTTAATAGCTCTCCTAAGTTGTTGTCTCCACCTTTATTTATTTATAATTTAAAATATCCAGAATTACATTAAATATCCTTGACTCTGTTGAGTCATCAATTACAACTTAGCATAAAATTTAACATATTGTCTTTAAATAAAATCAAATAAGATAATATTTTTTTTTTCAAAATTGGGGCATGTGACACATATCTTGAGGTATACTTTTGATCTGTGTTGTCACTTGCCCAATCACTGTCAGTAAATCCAACTAGCTCTAAGTCATATTTTTCTTTATAGAAAATCCCATGAGTCCTTGTTCCCTGAACAAAGTTTAGGATCCTCTTGGATGTTATCCAATGGATCTCATGAGGCTGATCCATGTATATTGAAGCCACACTAACTGCATAAGATAATTCAATTCAAGTATGTGTAATATAAATAAAACACCCAATCAACTGCCTATACAGTGTATTATTTACCAAAGGAGAAGAACCTGCTTCCTCAAGCTTAACTCCTGAAAGTAATGGAGTCTTGCTTGGCTTGCAATATTTCATACTGAACTTGGTGAGAAAATATGAAGCATACTTGGACTGATGGAATTTTATTCCATGTTGGGATTGAGCAATTTTGAGACCCAAGAATTGGCTCAACAATCCCAAATATGTCATGGAAAATGCATGGTTCATTGCATCCTTCAAGGAGGCAATTTATTTCTTTGAAATTCATGTGATCAGTAGGTCATTCACATATAAAACAATCATCACTAAAGAACCATGAATCAGCTTCAAATATACATTAGTATCAGACTTTCATCGAACAAAACTCAGTGACAGCAGAAAGCCATCAATCTTGGCATACCAAGCCCTGGGAGCTTGTGTGAGCCCATACAAATATTTATTTAGCATGCACACTAAATATGGATTAAAAAAAAACCCTTCAGGTTGATGCATATAAATATCTTAATTAATATCTCCATTTATAAAATCACACTTCACATCAAAGTGATGTACTTCCCATTTCTTCGAAGCTACAATGGCTAGAGCTAGCCTTATGGAGTCCATCTTTTCCACTAGTGCAAAGGTCTCATTGTAGTCAATACCATGTACTTGAGATTAGCCCTTGGATACTAATATTGAATTATATTTCAAAGGTGAACCATCAGCAACAAACTTAGTTTTAAAGACCCACTTACACTTTACTAGCTTTCTCCCTAGGGGGAGATCAACCGGTTCCCATTTGTTGTTCTTCTGGAGAGAGCTGAATTCTTCTTTCATGGCTGTTTGATATCTTGGATAATGTGATGCATATTCGTATGTGTGAGGATCAGAATCAACCGTCAAAGAACACTTCTCATAAAAGAGTGGATCTTTCACACAAAGGGCGTTCTCGAATTGAGATCTAGTCCTCCTAGTATCACTAGGATTTCCTGCTAGTTCCCCAGCTACATGAATGGTCCTTGCTGCACATTTTGGTCTTGTAGGGGTGTTAGGATATTAAATTAAATCATCATTATTAGACATATCAGAATAATCAAACTCATTAGTCTCTTCACTTAAAATCAATGCCTGTGGTGGTGAAGAGGACTCTCTAACTTCAACTGCTGCTAAAGGCTCTTCTTCAAAATGAACACTCCTTTCAATGAAATATTTGTTAGTGCTCAAGTTAATAATATTGTACCCTTTTGAATATTCATAATACCCCAAAAATAGGAACTCTTGGCTTTGGGGTTGCATATCCTTCCTCTTTTCAGTTGGAATTCTAGCCCAAGCGTTTGAGCCAAAAATTCTGAAATGGGTCACATCTGACTTGTGCTCACTCCAAGATTCGAAAGGATTAATACCATCAAGATGATTATGTGGCACCCTATTCTATATATAGGATGCACATTTTATAGCCTTGCACCAAAACTTTGGTGGAAATGTTTTAGCCTCCATCATGCAAGTTGCCATCTCCTTCAGTGATCTGTTCTCTCTCAACAACACCATTTTGCTGTGGTGTGTAAGGAATAGAATGCTGCATATGGATACCTGCATCTTTGCAATACTGGATGAACTCAGAATTGACATACTCTCCACCATTTTTCAGATCTAAGGATATTGAGTTTCCTCCCAGACCGGTTCTCAACCAAGGCTCTAAAGACTTTGAAAAGGTCAAAAACTTCAAACTTATGCTTTAGGAAGTAAACCCAACAATACCTAGAAAAATCATCTATGAAGGTGAGTGCATATTTGGCTTGACTCATGGAAATATGAGGGAATAGACCAACAATGTCACTGTGGATTAACTCAATAGGTGCAAAGGTTCTCTCATGACTAGCTCTCTCTTACTTGTGGTCTGGGTGTTTTCCTAGGATACAACCTTGACAATCTCCCTTAGAAAACTTGATCTTTGGTAACCCTATGAAAATATCTTTGTCACTCAAATCAAAAAGATACTTGTAGTTAAGATGGCCAAATATTTCATGCCAAAGCTTGATTGCTTCATTATCATGAGTAAGAGGAGAAGAGGGGTTTGAGTAGGGTAGAAAATGGGAAAACCTGTATACCTTCAAAGTGTGATCAACAACACCTTTTGCTATGACTTTACCATTCAAAATATTTGTGATTTAAACTTCATTGGGGGAGAACATGACTTTATTTGGAGACTCAGTGTGAGTCATATGATACACTAACAAGGGATTAGAGGCAAGAACTGGAACATACAACACATTATTGAAATTACCATGCTCAAGATCAATCCTACCCTTCCCCATACTGTCAGTCAAAGAGTTATCTCCCAAAACTATTGGTGGACACGACATGTCAAGAGAGGAAAATATTTCCCTTGTCAAAACCATATGTCTAGAAGCTCTAGAATCAATGATGAAATTAGGTGAGCTTGAGGTGTCAGCAACCAAGGCATTTACTCTCTCCTTGTCTTCTGAATTTGATCCTCCTTCCCTCTTCTTTGAGCAATAAGGAAGGGAGATGTGTTCTTCTACAGGAGTTGGGTCAACATCTCAATTTTATTTTTCATACAATATCTCTCAGGATGATAGCCCTTACTGCAATATATGCACTTTCTCCTTTCTCCTTTGTTCCTCTTCTTCTGTAAGTTCTTCTTGGAGCCTGAGGGTTCCTCTTGAGACTTTGACTTGTCTCTCTTTTGCTCATTTGGATTTTTATCTTTTTTATTTCTTTTTGAATCTCCAACAACCAAATCCTGGTCTTTGGAAGGTTTGATGGTGCTCATAATTACCATTTTATCTTGCTCCTGGGTGAGAGATTCCATGAACTCAGCAAGCTTAGGCATCTTCCAGGTTCGAGCTATAAATTTAGTGGCATGGAAGGTCGAAACAAACACCAAATAGTCATGACCAAGATTTGAGAGAATGGTCAAAACTATTTTCTCTTCCTTCTTTTCAATCCCACATTGTTGTAACTGCAAAACAAGGGCCTTAAACTTGGTAAAGTAGAGTTGCAATGATTCGGAGCTACTGAGACTCAAGGAGATCAATTCATTCTCGATTTGATGTCCTCTCATCTCATATGTATTTCCAAAAAGCTATTCAATATTCTCCCACACCTCATTATGAGATGTCAATGAATCAATATGAAAGAGGAGGTCTCTTGAAATGCTTAGACACAAAATATCATAGGCATCATCCCTCATGTTGTGCCATTTTATTTTCTCTACAGCTGCATTAGGATATGCCTCAGTAGCCATGGAACCCTGTATAGGAATTTCTCTCTAAAAAATATCTCCATCTCATATTTCCATTCAAATAAATTGAATAGACTCAAGATGATCCTTTGAGATTGGTCCATATCTCAGCTCATGTGCCCTTCAGTTAGCAGAATGCGCTCCCAGTCAGTGATGTTGAAACTAAAATAACAATTTGGAAGTATATAAATCAATCTACAAAGGCTATAATACCATGTGTAAATTGAACCCAAGTGATAGATCAATTATACTCACAAAATTTCTAATCAAACATGCAAAATTCATACAAAAGGAGACTGAAATTGGAGCATAGCTTAATCCTATATTGAATAAGTGTACATAATACAACCATATGAAGTAATAGGCTAATAAAATTTATAATTACATGATATATTTTAAAGCACTAGGTTTCTATTCAAATTGGTCAAAAAGAAGGCTTACTAAAACTAGTCAAATCCCCCATAGGTGCAATAAAGACTTTCCAAATCTATGAATATGCTCACAAATTGGATAAATAAAGTGGTCAAGATAATAAGTGATGGAAATACATCTCATTCATTCTTTTTTTTGGAGAAAAGGAGGGAGGATGATGTGGGGAAAAAACAAGGCAAGTTCCCCTAGACTAGCTTTTCCTTTATGCCTTAAAACTGTTGTAAAGCAAGGCAACTTTCAAAAAAAGCAGAACTGCACTTTTAGGAACCAGGAATAAAATCATACTTGCTAAAATATTTTCCAGGATGATTCCAAAGCACTCCATGACCCAGTTTAGCAAGTATTGGCTTCTAGGAACATGTGGAAGCCAACTAGCATAGAGAGGAATCTAGGAATCTAGGAATTAGACAAAAATAATTAATTAATGTCAAATATGGGTAACTATGGGTTGATTATCCTAACAATATATAAAGAATAATAATGAAACCTATTTCGTCCCTATTATTTTTACTTATGCACTATAAATAAAATTATTGTAGGAACAAATATAACCTTTATCATGATCATATATTTGTGATGGAATATATTACATACCTTAACAGTTGTGTGACTGATTGTTTGAAAGACCATTCATGACCTTCAAGTTCAGTATTATCAAAAATAAAACATAAGATTTGTGTTGGAGCCTTCATAAAGGGGTTCATATGCCTTCTCAAGTAGAGGTAAATCATGAACGTCGTCAAAGTCATAATTTTCAGGATCATCATCATCATCTAGTCTAACATTAAATTCATCATGGATCAATGTATTTGTACCAAAATCTCCAACTATGTTATCAATATGATCATCCTCTTCAATATGATCATTAACTTGATCTTCAATATTCAGAGCTCCATGTTAGTCTGGTGCTTGTTCTACAAGTAAATCCTTTGGTCGATATGCCCTGGGAGGCCTTTCCTTTATAATTATGAACCATGAATATATATTAGTGTAACTATAAAAAAATATTTAAATGATACATACAATTACAAAAACGATCAATATAAAGTCATATATAATGCAAAACTTGCCAATGGAAAATATTCATGACCCCCCTCAACATGACCATGTTTCCAACTATGTGTTTTAGTTGTTTCTATATTTATTCTTCTCATTTTAAATACCCTGTGTTCACTACAAGAACAATAACATTTCCCATCACCCTTGATTTTCACTATAGTCCACAATATAGAAAGTAATTCTTGATTTTGATCCTCTGTATCAGGAATATTGTTATGTGACATTTTCTTTTACCAATATTGAATGATGATTATTGATCTTAAAAAAATCAAGATGCACACTTCACTATTTGTAATGTTACTAGTAACAATTGAAATAATTCTATATTTTTTATTGAAAACAGTTCGTGCAAAGGTAATAACCTCCGAAAACCATCGCTAATATAGCAAATATGTCGAAATATTTCTAAAATTTCAAGTTTTTTTAAACAATACTTGTCGGATATCTCACAACAAACTTTTCACCATTATAGAAAATATTAAAAATATGTTGGATATGCTATGTCGTTAGTTGGATATTCGACATCCGTCGAATATATAACGACAGTCATGGTAAAAAAAAATCGAAATTTTTAAAGGTAATATTTGACGACACTTTCAATTTTTTTCGGATTTCATCAGATGGTGTTGTCGAATTTTAGGTTCAAATCTAGTTGTGTTCCCCAATGAGCTCTTCTAAGCATTGTATTGTAATTATAAGATATTTTGTTTCAAATAATTACTTTGGACAATCAAAACATATCAATATATATCAACCTCTTTTCCTTTTGAGAAATCTAAACTTAATAAGGAAAAAATAAATGAAAACTGTTGTTATTGTAGGTCGGACCTCAATCTTAAGTCATGACTGAGTTTATTGAAAGAAAAGAAAACATATTGCTCTAATTAAAAGGAAACAAATGCAATGAAGATTAGAAAAAAAAATCAACTATTCCTACTCATATGCTACCAAGTGGAACACAAACTAATTCATACAACCAATGGATTCATTCAAGAAAATTCAATCCTATGAAAATGTATAAATGTCGCATCAAAGAAAAATATTGAATTACAAATGGTTGAATTATTAAAAGAATGGATCCTTCACATGGTTTACTTCTTACATATGGTTGAATTATGAGCATGTTGATCATTGAAATATTTTTCAAATATGAATTCACTAACCAAAATTCTATGGATCATAGAAATCGGTTTGTGAATAATGGTTATTATGAAGTGAATATATGGTAGAATCATGTACCTCATAAATAACATGTTTACCTATCTGGATATCCTCAAAATTTTAGGATTCATCATGGTTTGGAAATTGGTCTACTTCAAAAAATGAGGATACTGAGAATATGACTCAAAACTATTTCCTGGTCAGGGAGTCGGTGAAATGAATTGATATATTCATTTTTGTTGTCTTCCATAATTCACATAGTTTTATCTTGTTTATGATCCATCATGTATGAGGATGTATCACAATCCATTACACCATATGATCTTACTTTGACATAAACTAGTTGATCCATTTCTTTCACATTTTTGTCTCCAATCGATGTTTGAAAATAATCATCATCAATCTCAATTTCTCTCATTTGATAAGATGTGCCAAATGATTGATATCTTATCATATTAGGGGAATCATTAAATAATGGTTTTTCTCCTTCAATGTGAACTAGTAATGGGTTTATGGAATTGATCAAAAGAGGTGTTATCATTCCTCCCTCTTCTTCTGTCATCAATTCACTTTCTTCTTCCACTTTTTTCAAATTTGGATATGTAGAAACCAAATTAAAATTGACATATGTGCTTTCCTATGCATCATGACCATCAAAAAAGTTAGGATATATGAATAGAAAGTGTTAGAGTTTCACCCATTAAATTATTCCCTAGAACCTAAAATTATTTCATTATCTTGGTGAGTTAACATTACAATATAATTAGTTTCAAGAGAAACTATTTACTCCAGTATCCATTTAATTTTTATTTTATTTTTTTTGTACTAGGGGAATAAAAAAATGGAGGTTGGGATGGTACCTTCATGACATGGGGTACAAGGATCCATTCCTGATACCACTATACCCCTAGGTTCCCCATGTCACAACCCCATAAATACCACAAATAATGTTTTTTAAAAACAATATCGTAACTCTAATATTCAATTTTGTTTATTATACTTACTCATTATTCTTTAAATTCTAACCTTTAGTGTTACATTACATTCTGTCAGAAAAAATGGCCTTGGCTCTTTTAATCCTCACTTGACCAAGGTAAAGTCTCTAGTTTCATTAAAGAGTCCCTAGAGATTTTAAGACTATGTTTTGGAAATAAGCCTATAAGGTTTAGGTCCTAAAGTCTTTACCTTTGTTAGAATATTGAACAATACTGAGAGGGGGGGTGAATCAATATTGATAACTTTTAACAATCAAAACCACTTTTAATTTATTCATTAACACACATGATCAACAAGATACAAAGAACACAATTTTATCGTGGAAGTCCAATTTGGAAAATCACCAATACCTCCTTTTACTGGAAAATTATATTTACAAATAGTGTTTTCCTGCTTCTACAGACAAGGATTCTATAACACCCTATTTACCAGCATCTACTAGAAGGAGGCTATGACCCCCTGATTTTATCAGCTGCTACTGAAAGGATGCCACCACACCCTATTTACTAGCTACCACTGGAAGGAGGATATGAACACCTTGTAGGCATGTAGGCTTCCCTAGCACCACCTTGCCACCCTAATATGTTTTTATCAAACTTCCAGATCTTCTTATGTCTTCAATTCTGTCACGAGTTTCTCATTACTTCCTTGGTATCTGTCTTCTGCTACTATATAGATATGGACTACAAAGACAACCTTTCTAAACTCGAAATATTGCTTATAAATACCTTTAACATCATTCATTTTTCTTTACAAACGCATCTCATCATTTTGGAGTTTCACAATAACTCCCTTTCAATCTGTTGTTGTGCCTGATCATCAAACACATCACTTCATAAAATGTGCCTCTTCATCAAACATGTTTCCTTACTTCCATGTTTAATTATTTTTAACTCTTTTTAAATTTATCATTCATGACCCTTCACAATTTCCTTTTCGCAATGAAATTTCCACATTTTTCTTTCTACAAACTATCTTTCCACAATTAAATTTCCGCAAAGTGGTGTCCACAATGCTCCTTTCCGCAACTACGTTTCTACATTTAACCTTCTACAATTATCCTTTCCATATTTTTCCCTTTCTATAATCTATGGGAACTCCTTCTTTCTACAATTACAGGTTGCAGGTTGCAGATATCGGATCTGTTTTTTTTATTTTTTCTCGAAACTTTTTCTGTTATTATTCTTCCGCAATTGCGTATTGCGGGCCTGCTTTTCATAATTTCTCAAACATGACTTCCGCAATAGTATTCCTACAATTTTAACAATCTTGCACCTTGGCATTGCGAAAACTATTCTAGACCATTGATCTTTCTCTCTCTTATGATCTGGTCCATCCAAATATTAACTCCATTGAAACTTAGCATTATAATGCTTCTGACTCCGCTTGGACAACTCGTGTTATTTTGGCTTTCACAAATCTCTTTGGACTATTTCATAATTGTTTCCTTAAGAAACAATGTCCATTTAATCAACAGTCTTTTATTCCTTTCTCATTACTGGACTCCTTTGACATCAATGACAACCATTTTCAACATTCTCCCCCTTTGATATTAATGAAAATGGCTTCCTTCTTACAGCTCCCCCCGTCAACATATCTCCCCCTTACATGGTGCTTTTTATCCTTTTTTTTCAATGTAAGGAGATTAATCCCAACTTATGTCTAATATGCTCAAATTATTCTTTGGGTAGTGGCTTAGTGAATTTATCAGCAATATGTTCTTTAGTATTAATATATTCCAATTTGACCACTTTTTGAGACACTTGATCTCTTAAAAGTGATATTTTATTGGTATGTGATTTGTTTTGGAGTGCGCGACATGATTTTTTGATATGATTATGGAACTTGTATTGTAACAATTTATTACTATTGGATGCTCATACTTCACAAGTAAGTATTCCAATGTCTGCTTCATCCAAACGAGTTGAGTACCCCATGATGCAACAAAAATATATTCAGCCTCTACTGTAGACAGTGCTATCGAGGATTGTTTCTTTCTTAACCATGAAAGCAAACAATATCCTAAAAAGAATGCTACTCCACTGGTACTCTTTCAGTCATCAACACTTTCTTCCCAATTTGCATCAGTGAATGATTTTAAAGTGAAGTTTTGACATTTTGGGTACCATAAACCATAATTCACAGTGTCTTTTATATATCTAAGAATTATTTTTACTGCAGCCACATGTGTTTCTTTGGGAGATGATTGAAATATAATAACCAATCCTGCAGATTGCATCACATCTGGTCTTGTAGCTATCACATATAGCAGGTTTCCTATCATAAATCTATACATGGTATGATCCACTTCTAAGGAATCATCATTCTTTCTTAGCTTACAACCAATGATCATAGGAGTATTAACAGGCTTGGAGTCTTCAATCTTAAACTTCTTAAGCATGTATTTGATGTACTTGGTTTGAGAAATGAAGATTCCTTTGTTTGATTGATAAACTTGTTATCCCAAGAAGAATGTTAATTCACCCAACATTGACATTTATAATTCCTTCATCATTTTAGAAGGAAAGTTTACACTTAGTATTTGTAGATTACTTCCAAATATGATATCATCCACATAAATAACCACGATGATCATATTCTTATCTTCAATATTTATGTAGAGATTACTATCAATGGATCCTCTTTTATATCCTTGTTGCTTTAAGTAATTATCTAGCCTTGAAAACCATGCTCTTGGGGCTTGCTTGAGACCATAGATTTGCTTTTTTAGTTTGCAAACATAGTCTCCAGTTTTTGACAAGAGAAAACTTTCAGGTTGTTCAATATAGACTTGCTCTTCTAGTTTCCCATTCAAAAACGCATACTTGACATCCATTTTATTTACTTTAAAGTTTTTATAACATGAAAATGCTAAAAACATTCTGATTGATTCATGTTTTTCTATAGGTGAAAATGTTTCTTCAAAGTCAATACCCTCCACTTGAGCATATCCTTTACACACTAATATTTATTTGTTTCTTATCACTTTTCCATCTTCATTGAACTTGTTTTTAAAGACTCACTTGGTTCCTACAATATTCTTGTTTGTGGGTCTTGGAACTAGTTCCCAAGTTTGGTTCTTCTCAAGTTGATCCAACTCTTCATTCATGGCTTTGATCCAGCCATCATCTTTGCAAGCTTCTGCAAATTTCTTAGGTTCCACCACTGAAAGTAACGCTTGTTCATTACATAGTAGCTATGTTCTTGTACTAACTCCAACATCATTATCACCTATGATTTGTGTCTCAAGATGATTCTTTTGTATTCTTCTAGATGGATATTTTGTATTAGGTCTTGGAGAGTATTAGTATTTAATTTCTTTTGAATATTCTCTTTTCTCTTGTTCTTCTTCTTCTTCTTCATCATGATAAATTTCATCATTTTGCAAGAATTCTTTCTCTCCTTCATCATCATCTTGGATTTTTATTCTTCTTGATTTCATGTCATCTACCCTTACATCAGCACTTTCTATAATTTTGTGTAGCCTTTTATTGTAACATCTATATGATTTCTTGGTGGAAGAATATCCCAAAAATATTTCTTCATCAGTTATAGAGTCAAATTTACCAAGGTCATCTTCATTATTTTTTATGTACCACTTGCTGCCAAACACTATAAAATATTTGACTGAGGCGGGTCTACCATACCATAGATGATAAGGGGTCTTGTCATTATTAACTCTAAGCCGTCCTCTATTTAGTATATATAAATTTGTGTATACTGCCTCCCTCCAATACGCATCTGGAATTTTTGCTTCATTTAACATAGTTCTGGCAGCTTCTTGGACCATCCTATTTTTCCTTTCCACAATACCATTTTGCTGTGGAGTCTTGGAGGCTGAAAACTATCTTTAAATTCCAAGGGTTTCACAAAATTGGTTGAATTCATTTGAAGTGAATTCACCTCCATTATCTGACCTTAGACATTTAATTTTTAATTTTTTTTCATTCTCAACTTTTTCTTTGAAAATTTTAAACTTCTCAAAAGATTCTAATTTTTATTTGAGAAATGTAACCCAAGTCATCCTTTTATAATCATATATGAACAACATGAAATAGTACTCTCCTTGCAAGCTTTTAGTTCTCGTTGGTCCACAGAGATCAACGTGAACTATTTCCAATGGATATGAGGTTGTATGTTCTTTTGCTTTGAAGTTGGCTTTAGTCTGCTTCCCACGTTGACAATGTTTACAAACTGATTTTACAGATTTCACAATTTTTGGCAAGTCCCTTACAACTCCCTTATTACTTAGTTTCATAAAATTTTCAAATTTTAGGTTCCCCAGCCTTCTATGCCACAACCAACTTTCATCAATCATACTCATGTAGCATTGTTCCTCATTTTCTAGGATGTATACATTACTTGAATTCCTTATAGCAGTCCCAACAAGTCTTCTTGAGTCCCTTTTTTTGATTTCATATTTCTCAGAGTATGAAATGCATATGTTCCCTTGATCATATGTTTGACTTACACTGAGATTAGGATTTAGGTATTCAACTAGCAACACATTTTTAGCTTTGATCTTGTCGTTGATAGCAACTATACGTTTGCCAATTATTTTGGAAGGCATATTATCTCCAAAAGTGAATTTTCCCTTATTACCTTTTCTCAGGCTTATGAACTTGTTGGGATCTCCTATCATATGTTTTGAACACCCACTGCCAATATGCCATAGGTTCTTCTTTTCTGTCGCACATAGAGCAATCATGGATATCTTCTCCTCTTTCTTTTTCATCTAGTCCTTTCTCTTTTTTTTGTCTTGAAACTCTTTTGTAGCAGTCGTTAGTTTACAATATCTTTCTATATGTACATGGTTATTACATTTTCAACACTCTATGTCATATCTTTGAAGAGGTGCAAAAAATGTATGGTTTCTTACTTTTGGTTTGTTACTAGGTGCATTCTTCTTATAGTCAGGAAACTTTCCATATGCTCTACAATTTAGGGCTTTGTGACCAAAATTATTATAGGATTAGAAATGACCAAAACATATATGTTAATATCTACTCTTCATTGGTCTTCTAGGAATCACATTAGTTCTAAGTTTGTCATGAGAGGATAGAGCAGATTTTTTTATTTCTTCCTTTTGAATTGGACTCATCAGAGAAACACCATAACTTCTTTTATTTCTACCTTGGTTTTTGAGGTAGGAACATTCTGGCTTCTTTTCTTTGTCATATCCTAGTACAGATTTATCTCTTGATGGTCTTTGGATACTCAAGATTTCATCTAGAGTCTTTGACCGTTTTCAAATTTTGTCTTAATAGATTCTTCATTAAACTTCTTTCTAAGGTGCATAATCTCTTCTTCAAGCCTTTCAGATTCTTGTATTCTCTTTTTGAGCTGCAAATCTAGGTCTTCTTCAATCTTCTCGGTCTCTTGCAGCTGGGTCTTTAAGTCACTAATGATTTGGTTTGACTATTTGTTTGTTTTTTCTGCATTTTTCAATTTCTTCAAGAGCACTAATGAGCTCAACTTTTAGGTCTTCTTCTCCTTCCTCATATGATTCACCATCTTGAGATTGAGTTTCTATTCCCATGATGAATAGAATTTATGTTTCCTCACCTCCACTTTTGTTTTCATATTCACTATTTTCCATGGTGTAAAGGATATTCTTCTTCTCATTAAAATTTTTCTTGTTTTCGGTCTTGTCCTTTCTGAGCTTCTTTGAGGCTTCTCTCTCATCACCATAATCTTGTTTAGGATAAGGACATTTTGAAGAAAAGTGTCTAATTATTCCACAATTAAAACACTTTAGAGGTAGCTTTCCTTTATACTTGCTAGTACCTCTCTCAAGTTTCTTAACAAATAGAGCTTCTTCAGAATCTAAACTCTCCAAGTGATTCAATAGATGGGGTTTCAGACTTCTTTGGTTATTTTGATACCTTAAATGTTGCTTCCTTTCTTGAAAGTTCATTTTGTCCTGTTCTCATCTCATATGCAGTGAATATCCCTTGTAGTTCGTCTACGGTCATGAGGTCAAGATCATCTCATTCTTCTAGAGTTGATACTTTTGAGTCATACTTCATGGGCAGGGTTCTTAGTACTTTGTCAACGACTTCTCTCTCCTTTATTAATCCTCCAAGTCCTCTAATATCATTGACAACTTCATCCACTCTTAAAAGATATTCTGCAATATTTTCTTCCTCTTTCATTTTTAAAATTTCAAACTGTCCTTTGTATGTCTAAGGTTTGTATTTTTTGACTTTGGATACTCCTTCATAAACACATTTTAATTTTTCCCATTCTTGTTTGGTTTTCTTACATTGCATGACTTTTACAAACACTAAATTTGTTAACCCACTCAAAATTGCATTTAGGGCTTTTACATTGGCCTCGTATTCCTCTAAATCATCTTTGTATAAGTAGGTCGTATGGTACTTTATACTCTTTTTCAACATACCTCCAGATTTTGTATCCAAGAGACATTAGATGGCTCTTCATTATTACACTCCAATATGAATAATTATCTCCTGTAAATAATGGAGTTCTGTTGGTGGCTAACCCTTCTTATTGATCCATAGTGGTTTTTAATAGGATCTTCCTTCCAATGATTTAAATTGTAGTGAAGGATACTGCTCGGATACCAATTGTTAGAATATTGGGCAATACTGAGAGGGGGGGTGAATCTGTATTGATAACTTTTAACAATCAAAACCACTTTTAATTTATTCATTAACACACATAATCAACAAGATACACAGAACATAATTTTATCGTGGGATCCCAATTGGGAAAACCACCAATACTTCCTATTACTGCAAAATAATATTTACAAATAGTTTCTTCCTACTTCTATAGAAAAGGATGCTACAACACTTTATTTACCAGCATCTACTGGAAGGAGGCTACGAACCCCTAATTTTATCTGCTGCTACTGAAAGGATGCTACCACACCCTATTTACCATCTGCAACTGGAAGGAGGATACAACCCCCTTGCAAGAATGTATCCTGCCCTAGCACCACCCTACCACCCTAATATGTTTTTATCAAACTTCCATATCTTCTTCTGTCTTCAATTCTTTCATTGGTTTCTCATTACTTTCTTGGTCTCTGTCTTCTACTTGTATATAGATCTGGACTATAGAGACACACTTTCTAAACTTGAAATCTTGCTTATAAATATCTTTAACATCATTCATTTTTCTTTACAAATGCATCTCTTCATTATGGAGTTTCACAGTTGCGCCCTTTCAATCTGGAGTTGTTCCCGTTCATCAAACACATCACTTCATAAAACATGCCTCTGCATCAAATATGTTTCCTTACTTTTCTGTTTAATTATTTTTAACTTTGTTTAAATTTATCAGTCATGACCTTTCGCAATTGCCTTTCCGCAATGACCTTTTCGCATTTTTATTTCCACAAACTATATTTCTGCAATTAGCCTTCCATAATTAACTTTTCACAAAGTGGTGTCCGCAACGCTCCTTTCCTCAACTACCTTTCCATAGTTAACCTTCCGCAATTATACTTTCCACATTTTTCTCTTTCTGTAATATGCAAGAACTCCTTTCTGCAATTGTGAGTTGTGGATTGCATATATGCTTTTTCGACTTTTTCTCGAAACTGCTTCCACAATTCTTCTTC
Organism: Pseudotsuga menziesii; assembly: GCA_001517045.1. Taxonomy (NCBI): domain Eukaryota; kingdom Viridiplantae; phylum Streptophyta; class Pinopsida; order Pinales; family Pinaceae; genus Pseudotsuga; species Pseudotsuga menziesii. Next base: position 56,417 of record LPNX011004469.1, on the reverse strand, counting down.
CGGAAAATTTCTTCCCCAATTGCGGATTGCGGGTCTTCTTTTCATAAATTCTCAAACATGACTTTTAAAATAGTATTCCTATAGTTTTAACAAGCTTGCACCTTGGAATTGCAGAAACTATTCTAGACCATTGATATTTCTCTCTCTTATGATCCAGGCCATCAAAATATTCACTCCATAGAAAATTAACGTTATAATGATTCTGGCTCTGCTTGGCCAACTTGAGTTATTTTTGCTTCCAAAAATCTCTTTAAACTATTTAGTCAATGTTTCCTTAAGAAAAAATGTCCATTTAATCAACAGTCTTTTATTCCTTTGTCATTATTGAACTCCTTTGACATCAATGGCAACCATATTCAACAACCTTATCCCTAAAAATTGGGTCATAGCACCTCATTGGTTAATTTTTCTAGCATGGGAGATGTTATGGGTTTTATGATTATAAATAATGTTTTACTTTCTTGCTCTGATAACGTTGACAACATACCTTTGAAAAGGTTGTTTATTACTTGAATAGTTCTATGGTTATGCATAACTAAATCATACGATACTTATGAACTTTGGTAAAAGCGATTATGTGGAAAATGACATGTTAAATAAATAATGTTGGTTCGAGCTGGCATGGGGCATGGAGGGAAAGTATAATATTTTTGGAAAAAAATGCACTTTTCAGAAAACAAACCAATGAATTAAATATTTCCCTTTTGGATTGACCCGTGGCTTGCAAGTCGACAAAGCAGCCAACGTGGTTGAATACTTTCTTGCAAAGAAATAACTGCTTGTTATTTTTCAGGTTTTATGGGTGAATTCGTGGCCCTCCATGTGTTCAATACACTCTCTTAGAACCGTTAGATGATCTTGTATTTTTTTTTTACATTTTGGAAAGTGACATTTACCCTGTCGAGATGTTCACTACTTATTTGGCATGTTTAGTTTCTTCATTAGGCAGAAATGGCTAAGGGTTCCTTGCCCTATAATTTCATGAACCAAGATGCTCATACGATCTCTGCATTATCATTTGGATATTTTTAAAACAATTTTAAAGAGTTGGTATTTTACCCCTTTACTTAAAATACGATTTATCAATGATTCTTGTTATCTACTGTTTGTGGAAGGTTCATCTTTGAAACAGTTTGGGAATATTATGATGCAAGGGTTCAATTGTTCCTCTCCTTGGTGTGTCTGTGAGGAGAAATTTTCCTGTAAGTTTTACTCTAAACACTTTTTCATTGATTCCTTTTTTTAAACCAATATTAATAAAGTACATGCTAGTGTGCAGGTTTTTGTGACATGGTTTTTCCTTCTTCGTGGTATGGATAAGTTATTTTACATTCATTAGTGAGTTTTAGGGTTCTCGATTCTTGAATTTTAAAATCAATGCTGGTTACCAACAATTTATGGAGGTTACACTTTCAGGCTTCTGATGCATGAGGTTTATCCCTTGACCATCTCACGGTTTATTGATGCCTTATGTTATGTAGGTGTATAATACCTTGTTGCAAATTCTCTTTGTGTTTTTATTAAAAGAAAACAAGATAGTGATTTCTTGCAATAATAATGTGATTGAGGAGGATAACATATTCAATTCTCTGATGATAAGAGTTAAGCCTTTACTACGTGGTGTTTGTTGGCTTCCAGGAAAAGGAAATGAACTCCTCTTGTAAGATTCATCTTTATTCTTTACACAAAAATTTTACTGTTGTTTCAAAACAGGCTCTAACCATTTGTATCATGGGTTGTGATTCACAACCTCACTGTGTTATCACCCTGTAATTTTCCTACAGTTGTTGTAGGAAGTGACAGGGGTAACCATTTCAGCCAACCTTTAGACTGCCTTCTAGCCAAGGCAGTTAGAGAGGTATCTATCTTTTCATGGTAATGTTCAAATACACATTTAGCTTTAAACAAGCACGCAGAAGACTATATTTCTTCCAGTAACAGGACAGTTACAAATAAATGGGTTGAAAGAAAAATAAAATCAAAACCATTGGGCGATGGACTCACAGTCTGAACATTCAAGGCAATTACAACATGATAATAAGAAATGATTTCTCCTATGTATTATGAGGCAAAGTAAGCACAACATTCAGTCAAATAGATTTATAGCGATGGAAGGCAGAAATGAGGAAAGAGCTTGGTGAAGAACAAAGGCATCTATCAAGGACAAATCTCTAAGAACACCTTTAGTGGAAAATAACAAAGGAAAACAGCTAAAACAAAGCACCTATCTATGGATGAATTCTTTAGAAACTATTACAATCACATTACAAACACAATTTTTGATGAGGGAGCGCTTAACTGAGAAAAAATTCTTGCATGCTAATCTAGAAATGTATTGACAGAAATAACATAAATGTAAATTAAATAAACAAGAAACACAGACTAAACACCAACACCGTGATGAATCTCATAAACGAAGAAAAATGTATTCATTGAAGCTCCCAAAAATTGTTTGCAGAACTACAAAACTGGCGCTGACGCCTCAAAAATGAAAATCAATCCAACCTCTATCCTCCTCTAGGGAGGTGATATTTATAGTGTGAATTACCCCCTGGGATATATCCAGAAATAGGGTATCAAAATGGTTACAAAATATGGGGTTAACCTAGAATAATCACATAAAAAATCCTAACAAACTACATTAGGTGGAAGATTTGCCACTATTTTATTGCCAAAATTAGGAAATGCGTCATGACCTGCACGCTGGTCGGAATGGAACTATGGCATTTGAATGTATGCTCGCTTGTTTTGATGGTGAGATTTCAGCACTAACGGCTCTGCTCCTTCGGGGTGCTTTCTATTAGAAAAATTCTGGAAAAGCCCCGAGGTGACCTTTGCTGCTTCAGACCTCTGTGTTTCTACGTGCTCAGGAAACATGTTATGTCTGTGTTCATAGTTGGTGAGGAGGTCTATGTTGATTTTATGTTTGGCCCTTTATTCTGCGTCTAGGTCTCTTGATAACACTGTTATTTTTGCAGACCTAGAGAAGGAAGTCTAGCTGCTTAACAACTCTGATCCTTTAATAGGCTCATCGTCCATGTCATCTTCTTCTACCAGGACCATGCCCTCCATACAAGATACACCAATGAAAAAATCCTTGAGGCTCGTCATCATCCTAGATGAAGTTGGAAATATGAGCCCAAGACCATGATGATGAAGCCTCTCACTCCTCCCTTCTTAGGTACGAACATTTTCCCACACCAACCACCCCTAGCAATGGAAACTATGTACCCTGGTGATGGGGTTCGTGTTCCTATCTGGAGGCTTTGGAAGAATTCTCTTAGGGCCAGGGACTGTGGGTACTTCCCCGAAGTGGTGTCGTGATCTGTCAGGAGAACATGGTCTTCACCTACATCAGAAAATTTCTCCAGTGCAGCAGACGTCTTTACTTCGATGGCTGGAAACATTGATGCATGAGGACTCAATGGAAGTTGGGCTTCCAAATGACCCCTATAGGCCAATAAGGTTCCCCAGACAACTAGTGTCTCAAACACAAAATTTGTAGCCATTCTCTCGTTGGAACTCTCCAAGACCCTTAGTGGAGGATCCATCCTATCTTTATCAACATGCAGGATCTCTACATATTTAAATGGCTCCTATGGTGGCATTATATTGATTTTGGAAGTTAAGCTCTAATGCATGCTCATCACACCCTCACACATGAAACCATCAAGTGTGTTATAATGACAATGTGGGTGATCATGTGGGCTCTTGATCCAATCCCCTTATGTGAAGACTCCAACTACACCGCCCATAAGGCCCTGACCTCCATCATTTACAGAATTGACCTTTGGCCTCACTTGTAATCACCTTAAAGCAATCTCATCGGGGGTGGATTTGAAGTTGGTTGCTTTGCTGATCCATTAGCCGACTTGGATTTTAGTGCCTTACTCCCTTGAAATATGGCATGTACGATAGCTCGTGTCCTCTATCAATTAATCATTTTGGCGTCCATCCTCATTACACATGACGGACATTAAGCTGTGAGGATCCATGATCTAATTTTGGTGCCGTTGATGCCACCTATCCCATCCTAACCGAGTGGCCCCTATCACTCTTTGTGACCCTCCTTTTTATTAACCTTTGTGCATGTCCTTATCGCAACGTAGATCAGAGCCGTTGGTTAATCACTTGGTTGAATTTGTGTCGCTAAAAACAAGGGGCCTTATGAGGTTTCACACTGCCTCCTTTCACTATCCTTCATGCACCTTCTCACAATGACCTCAACCATGGTCATTGATTTGATCCTTGTCTGCTCGCTAACATCCAAACATGTGGGGCTTTCCCCCATTTCACGACCATATTCTGATTTATCCATCGTGCATATTTGAGCGACGAAAAGGCTCTCAGTCGTAGATCTGGTCTGACCCAATCGTGATTGTTGGGAAAAAGGGACAAGCCGTGGATTTCGCACACCCTCATAGTCTAATTCTCTATGCACCTCCTTTGTTGTGAAATCCTCAACCTTTGTTGTTCTACGCTGCTTGCTTCTATGGTGACCATTCTTCGAAGTCATCAAGCCCAAAAAAAAGTTTACTATACCCCTTCCCGACAGCCCATTATCACCGGTGCCTACTCAAATTTATCACGAGTGCTAACACACTGGATTCAACTCATCCATTATTCAAGTACACAAAATACCTTCCTTGGCCATTATCAAGTCTGATGTAATGAATATCTAATTGAAAGGGTTTGGTTCTGGAATGACCTTAAGTTAAGTTTATAAACTATGAATATTAGTATGCTAGGATAAACTCTGTGGTATTTTTTTTTAACCTAGATGAGCTTATTCTTTTGAAGATAAATCAAATCCGAGGGTTCATATTTGAGATGGAAATTGTTTAATTTATTTTTATAAAAGGCACTTTGGCCCTCTCGACTTGGATGTCATGTATAGTTCAGAAGAGTTGGAAATTTGAATTGTTTTGTTGGAAGTTTTTATTTGGGAAAAAATAACCTAACTGCCGATTTTTATCAGTGACTGTAATAAATTATTATTCCATTGATTGGACTCTTGTTCTATTATTGCAACTATTTGTATGTAACTTGTATTTGATATCTTTGTTCAGTTTATCATTTTGATCGGTTTATAGTTTAAAATGAAAAAATTGTTTATGGAATAACGACATATACATTGTTTTAATAGATAATATCTCGATATCTAGATGAGATGAAGCCTCTTGGTTCTAAATGCTTCTTTTTTGTTTCCTTAATTGATTTCCATGACTATCATTTATAGATTTTTTAAGTTAAAATTTTTAATGTAGGTTTTATCTATCATTATAACTATTTAAAAGGAAAAATATCATTCTTACTAGCTAAAATACTATGTGCATGAACAATTTATAAAGAAAAGAAATAAATACAGAAATGTAAAAATTTAATGAATAACTTCTACATATAAACATTTTTATGATTTCCGCATAAATAACAAGAATAATACACTAGATTATTTAGAAAGGAACTTGTCACCACTGATGGGAAAATGAAACTGAGGTTGTCATTCCTCCCAACCAACTCCCAAAGTATCCAAGTTACTTTCTCTAGAACCCCCGAGCCTATTCCCTAAACCCCAAGGAAAAAGATTGATCTATGCTCATTGAATCTGCATAAGCTACATCATTTCCCCTCCATCACAAGCCTCTTTCTAAAGAATAGGTGTCCTCAGACACATAAATTTATTCATAAGGAAAAGAATAATTACATCACACTCATAAAACTCTCTTAACATCTCATAGAGAAGAGAGCTTGTTTATATATCTCAATCCTAGACTATAAAGTAGGAAGACAACCAATCATATAATCACATGAAAATTATAGGTTTCATTTACAAATAAGTAGTCCTATTCAAAATCTAATTGCTCACTAAACTAATTTAATCTTTAATATTACTCTAGAAAATACCTAGAGTATAAAACTTAGGATTAAGAGGTCTAACATTCCCCCCTTAATCTGAAAGTTTTATATTTACAAATGCCAAGTTCATCTCTGAACTTAGTGAATTTTTATTCTACCAAGTGGCTTGGTAAAATATCTAAATTTCGATCTTTCAGAAGTCTTCATCTATGCTTCAATGAAAAATATTCCTAAAAAACTGTCAAATCTGGATTCTGAATGGTTCATCTGAAATGAGCTTGAAGAGAGATGAAATTCTGGAGTGAACAGCTGCCATGTCTAAACATTCCCTGTCTGCTTGACAATTCCATCATTTTCCAAGTGATTTAGATAGAAGAGGTTGGTGTCTTCTACTAATTGGTGAACATATAGTATCACCAATTATACAATCAGTGAATTGCTGAAATGCTCCCTAATATTTTAACAATGTTATGTGTCGATCAGCATGCCAATGCATCATGTATTTGAGTCTGTCATCTTCATACTTTTGTTGCTTGTTTCCCATTTTGAAAATTTGGTGTCTGCCATCTTAAGACTTTTGTTGTCTGTCATCTATAAAACATTTTCCATCTTCATAGTAGTGTATCAAAGTCTTCCATCTACAAACGTTTGTCCATATTCATAATTTTGTTTCAGAGTCTGTCGTCTACAGAATTTTGTTGTCGAAACTTGAAGAATGACAACCATTAGCAATATTCCCCCCCTTTGTCAACTGAAAGGTGAGAAGATATGGGTTTTCATGTGGGTTACCCTAAACCAATTCACCATTGTATCATTTATATTTAACTACCTCCCCCCCCCTTAAGATGCAAGAGAGTAAAATTTTAGATTTCAACTCAAAGTGGGCATGTGGAAACATCCACATTTTATCTCATCCCATGAGGCCCATGCTCAAAACCTACGCCATAAGGGGACCATTAGAGTTATACTCAGTTACAGAAAGACTATGTGCTACAAGATGAGTCTTTACTTGAGATTGTACTCTTCGGTAATACTGATGTAATTTCTTGGTTGTTGATGTACATTTCCAAGTATTAATCCACCCAAAGTGAATCTTTAATCTTATAGGCATGTTTCTCTTTGAACATTTTTTTGATGCATGATTACATTTTCCACAATGCTGACAAGGATGGTAATCAAAACATTGATATTCCATATGACCAACTCTTTGGCAATATTGGCACTTAACACTTTGAAGCTTAATCAAAACCAGTGAAGTCAAATTTTCATGAAGGAATCCTGCACTCACAAATTGAATTGGTTTGGAGTAGTATGGAATATGAAACGTCATATCCTTTTCATATCCGAGTCTTGTTCTATGCTTGTTGTTAATAATTTATTCCCAAGGTCTAATGATGGACTTGGAAAGAGTGTTCTACATCGATTTTTTTTAAGTCTGATTCACTGCATACTGTTGCATCATTGAAATGTTTTCTTCATTGAACTCAAAATAAAATGCTTGAAGTGTAGGTTCATCTTCATTGGATACTACTTTTGTATTTTTCCCATTGAATTTCTGTTGCACTCTTTGTTGATCTGAAAAATCATCATTATCATTATCATCATAGAGAGGATTCTTCTGAACAAGAACTAGTTCAGAATGTTGTCGATGTTGGAGCTGATTGAAATCGCCATCTTCAAAATTGTTTATCAAGGATTCCTTCTCATCACTAGATAAGGAATCATCAGTCATATTCTTTGCTTCACCAAGTTGTACTACATCATAAGTAACATCATGAAGGATTTTAATCACTTGCTCCTTCATTTCAAGTTTGTTTTGAAGTTTAACAACTTGATATTCCAAATTTTGTAAGGCTTATGGACATGTCTTATTTGATTTAATCAATACTTATAGTATTTTTCCCAAGACTTGGCCATTTATCATCCACCTGCTCGTTATTACTCCACAATGAGTCTCGACCTAATTTTAGGGAAGATGCCTCCTGCATCACTTGAGTTCTCATTCAACATTTTTTTCCGTTTGTCATTCCTCCTTGTGGGTCATAAAACACTCTTTAATGAATATTTCAATTCTGTTTTTCCTCATTTTTTTAATTATTAAATAATAAAAATTATTTTACATTTATTTTGACCTCACTTGGTCATAATATCAATAAAAATAATAATTTAAAGCCTTTAACAATTATGAATATTAGGTGTGTTATACCCCACAACCTCCTGCAAGCATGGGACACGGGTAAGCCCTGGTGTGAGTTGAACTATTGACCTCTATTTACAACATGTGACTTCATATCAAGTGAATCAACAATGAAACAAACCTGCGTGTGATTCTATCAATTAAAATTTGCTTAGGTGGATATGCTCTATTATTCTGTAAGGAGCTTGCTCAAATTAATGTATAATTTTGCAATCTCCCAGATCATCCATGGATGGTGAAATCCTAAAGCAACTTCAACCTTCAATCAAATCTTTTTCAAAATTTACAATAAAGTATTCCTCTTTCTAAGGGGCTTCTTGATCAAGATATTTAGACATAACTCAAATATATTGTTTGGTCCCTTCATTCTAAAGATGAATTCCAGCATGGGAATACTGTTCAAATCCCCTAGGAGGGATTCTAGGATGAGTAGAAACTTTACAATCAAACATGTCTTCCTCAACTAAGATATGGATTTGTTGTTCCTTTATTTTAATCCATTAATATTCCACCAATGCAATTTTGTGAAGGGTATAGTATGACTTTAGATATTCTTCCTAAGGGGTTCTATCATTTTCAGAAAATGGAAAGTAAACACTTGCAACTGTATTAACAAATTCATCTTAGTATTCTTCTTCTCTCTCTTGAATACTCTAGAATTCTTCCTAGATTTCGTCATAGTCATAATTATCAAATGTGTCTACAAATTATCCAATGAATTGAGTCCATAGGTGTGTTAAAATTTTCATATGCTTAGCTAAGACATCAGTATTTCATTTCATTTTTCATAAAAAAAACATATAAACATGATCATTGAAAGATAGACAAGCACAACCATACAAAAGGAACACAAAGATTTATCTTGGGAAAACCCTAAAGGGAAAAACCCAACAAAAGCTTCCTCAATATAGATGCCCCAAAAAGATAAAAGATAAAACCAGCAAGGAGATCAAAGCCTGATCCTCCTCCTCCTCCAGCTACTTCTCTTCTCCACTAATGTGCTATACAAGTGAGAGTGTGTGTCTCAAATGAGGAGCACCACACCTCTATTTATATTCATCCCTTCACTTTAACTAACTCATTCGACACGTAGGATCGAGTTACACATGTAGGCTCAAGTAACCACACTGGGGTTCTAATGACCCACCTTTACAATTAGAGGGGACTACCTCATGACTCTTATTAGTTCTTCCGATTAGAAGCATCAGGGTACAAATTAATACAATTGGTTCTCCCGATAGGATCATCGAGAACCACAAAATATACATATAGAATATTCTTCAAAGTTACAATATTTCAACACTCCCCCTTAACGAGAAGGGTATTCTACAACAACATCAACAACAACAATAGTAGAGGAGAGATAGAGGACATCATCAACATCAGTAGGGTGATACATCTATAAATCATTGGAAGCTTTTCAACATCATGTAGTCTTCATCTTCAATCTTTAGTCTTCAGCATCATCAGTACTTTGACCGCTTCGATCAGCAACATCTTCTTCAACACTTTGACCTTTCGATTAGCAACATCATCTTCAATACTTTGACCTTTCGATCAGCAACATCTTCTTCAGCACTTTGGCCTTTCGATCAGCAACAACATCATCATCATACTCTGATCTTTTGATCAGAAACATCATCATGAAAACATCATCAAAACATCAACATCATCATCATCAAAATATCAGCATCAAAATATCATCATCATCACATTCTGATCTTTCAATCAGAATCATCATTATCATCAGCCTCTGATCTTTTGATCAGAAACATCTTCATACTCTAACATCAACTCATCATCATATGCTGATCTTTCGATCAGTACGTCATCATCATCATACTTTGATAATACAACATCATCATCATCATGATCTCATCATCATCGCATTCTGATCTTTCGATCAGAAACATCATCATCATCATCGCATTCTGATCTTTCGATCAGAAAACATCATCATAATCATAAGCAACTTCTGATCTTCCGATCAGAAAACATCATCATCATCATATTCTGATCTTTCGATCAGAGAACATCATCATCAGCAACTTCTGATCTTTCGATCAGAGAAACATCATCATCATCATATTCTGATCTTTCGATCAAAGAACATAATCATCGTTGGCAACATCATCATCATCATATTCTAATATTTCAATCAAAGAACATCATCATCATCAGCAACTTCTGATCTTTCGATCAAAGAAACATCATCATCATCATATTCTGATCTTTCGATCAGAGAACATCATCATCATCAGCAACAGCATCATCATCATATTCTAATCTTTCAATCAGTACGTCATCATCATCATAAAAACATCAACATCATCAAAACATCAACATGATCCTTCCTTTTGGAATTACGAGATTTAGGTCTTTACGGAGTTACCAATGATCCTTCCTTTCAGAATTGTGGGATTTAGGTCTTTACAGAGTTACTAACTATCCTTCCTTTCGGAATTACGGGATTTAGGTATTTACGGAGTTACTAATGATCCTTCCTTTCGGAATTACGGGATCAACACATTTGTGGAACTCAGACAATCCTTCATATTGGAATTACGGGATCAACACATCTGTGGAACTCAGACAATCCTTCCTATTGGAATTATGGGATCAATTCAATGATCCTTCCTTTCAGAATTACAGGATTTAGGTCTTTACAGAGTTACTAATGATCCTTCCATTCGGAATTACGGGATCAACACAGATGTGGAACTCAGACAATCCTTCCTATTGGAATTACAGGATCAACACATCTGTGGAACTCAGACAATCCTTCCTATTGGAACTACAGGATCAATTCAATGATCCTTCCTTTCGGAATTATGGGATTTAGGTCTTTACGAAGTTACTAATGATCCTTCCTTTCAGAATTACGGGATCAACACATATGTGGAACTCAGAAAATCCTTCCTCTAGGAATTACGAGATCAACATGCATTCTCGAGTACCGAAGTCATCGGATCCATTCTGAACCGAAGTTCAAGGATGATACAATCCTACCACATTCACAGGGACCAAGATCTCCGGATACATTTTGAACCGAGGTTCAGGGATGATGCAATCCACCACTTTCATGGGGGCCGAGACCTCCGGAGACATTTTGAACCGAAGTTCAGGGATGATGCAATCCTACCACTTTCACAGGAGCTGAGACCTCCGGATACATTTTGAACCGAAGTTCAGGGATGATGCAACCCCACCAAATTCACGGGCGCCAAGACCTCCGGATGCATTTTGAACCGAAGTTCAGGGATGATGCAATCCCACCACATTCACGAATACTGAAGTCACCGGATCTATTTTGGACAGATGTCCCAGGATGATACAATCCCTCTTCATTCTCGAGGACCGAGGTCACCGGATCACTTTTGGACAGATGTCCCGAGATGATACAATCCCTCTTCATTCTCAAGGACCGAGGTCTCCGGATCACTTTAGGGAAATTGCCCAGGGATGATACAATCCCACTGCAACATCACTACTCCCCCTTTCGAGGAAGGTCTTTTCGAACAACACCAAGCTTGTCTCGAAAGTGTTCAAACTTTACCCAAGACAGAGGCTTCATCAGTACATCATCATTCAAACCATCATCATCTACATCTTCAGTATGTGAATACTGAACTATCACCATATATATCTCCAGTATGTGAATACTGAAAGCATCATCATCTATATCTTTAGTATAGAAATACGGAATCATCATCATCTGCATCTATAGTATGTAAATACTGAAACATCATCTATATCTTTAATATGGGAATACTGAAACATAATCATCTACATCTTATGTCATATGTAGAAATACCGAATTTTTATGTGTTACAATCGAAACACAGGGTTCTCTGTCATCACAAATCTAGTTATCACATAGAATCATTGTAGTATCCATCTGATATCAACTTTCGAAGCCATATGACTTCACAACTTAGCAGAGCAATCTTCTATATATTTTGCTTCAGTCATGCTACAAGAAACACTGGACTGTTTCCTGCTAAACCATGAACTCATAGCAGACCCCAAACAAAAGCATCTACCTAATGTGTTTTTCCCATCTGAGATACTTCCAGCCCAATCTGCATCTGTGTAGCCATACAATCTATACTCATGGCTACCATCACAGTATAGACCAAAGTCTATATTCCCTTTCAGATATCTCATCACATGTTTTGCGGTTACTAGGTGAACCCGTCTTGGTTGAACAAGATATTGACTTAACGTGTTCACAGCAAAACAAATGTCTGGTCTGGAATTTGTTCAGTACATTAATGACCCAATGATCTATCTATAATGAGTCACATCCACTAACTCTGATGAGTCATTAGCTAACAGCTTCAGGTTGGAGTCCATGGGTGTGGCCATGGATTTGCATTCCAACATATTGAATCTCTTCAATATCTCTACCACATACTTTCCTTGGTTGAGAAATATTTCTTCTAAACTTTGTCATATTCCTAGACCTAGGAAATAGTGCATTAACCCAAGGTCTTTCATCTCAAATTCTTCTTCTAGTTTCTTCTTGCTTTCCATGCTCCGTTTCTCCTTCCCTGTCAATAATAAGTCATCCACATATAATAATAGGATGATAGGTTCATCTTCTACAACCTTGAGATAAAGGTTAGGATCAGCTTTACTCTTGGTAAATCCCATAATTGACAGGAAATTGTCTATCCTTCCATACCAAGCTCTGGGAGCTTTCTTCATGCCATAGAGGGCCTTCTTCAACTTACATATATGAGTCCATATGTCTTCAACTTCAAATCCTTTCGATGTAAAACTCTTCCCCAATCATACCATTAAAGAAGGATTGTCTTTACTTCATCATGGAAGCAACTACCATCATAGTTCTTAAGGAAGTGTACCTTTCTTCTTGGAGTAAGTGTCTCTTCATAATTAATTCCCTCTTTCTTATAGAAACCTCTAGCCACAAGTATTTCCTTACTTCTATCATCGACATATTTTATCTGGCAAATCCATTTGTAAGATACCACATTCTTGCTTTCTAGTTTGAGTACTATATCCCAAACATCATTCTAGTATTCTTTTATCATAACATCTTCCATGAGTTCATCTTGTCAGATCATCAACATATCCTAGTCTTATGCATTCAACTTTGAAGGTTGGAACCCAAAAGTCTTGATCCATCAGGAAGTTGTCCATCATGTCGTACCATGTCGAACTCAGATATCTTCTATAGTCACTCCCCCTGAAGTGGATTATTATCTTCCTTCTTCATTCTGTACAGGTGGTTCTATGCTTGATATATACTGGTCAATAGAGTATGTCATGTCATAGTCTATTCTTTTTAAGGCAAATCATGAACCTTGCTTTGTACACTTGTTCTTGTATATCCATATGGAGAATACTACATACTTCCCTTTATGTCTCGAAATCATATCATATACATCATTCCCCGTGAACAACCGTTATTCTTTGATCATAGCTTCTTTCATAGCATTCTTTTCTTTATCTTGAGTTATCTCTCATACCCATGGTAGTCTTCATCCTTCGAGGTGGATCTACCGCTCTTTAAAGATCTTTCTTTCGTCATGGTGTCTCTAACTCTGGGAGATTCAGATTCATGTTTATTGAATTGTCATCACTTGTTCTTTGGAACAAGTCTCATCCTTATTTTCTTGTAGGAGGTTGTACAGGACCTTTCCTACAATTCAAATGCACCAGTTGCATGGTTAGAACTATTTCATAAATCATATGCATAACGACAATTCTTATGCATCATGCAACTATTTAGCCAATACAGCATTCATCCATATCTCACAGAAACTTTCTAGACTAATCCAATATGTCAGCAAAGAGGTTTGATAAGTAGCAATGGAGAGTTGTATAGAACCATGAGCTACTTACCCATCACATGCATATTAGTATTATATAGTCATTAATGCAAACAATCTATCATGCATAACACATCAACTGAATATAATCAAATGTAAAACAATATCATGAAATGACAATTGAATACTTATCTTTTATTTGTTTCATGGGTAGAATCCATCTTGATCATTCTAATTTATCATCATTTCTTATCCAAATGATAAGATGGATAAGAGGTTCGTCAACAATTGAGTTCTTCATATTCCTCATCTCTTGAGGGATCTTCTTTGAATGGTGATAGCTTGATCTTCAATTTGCTCCCATCTTTCTTCTTCTCTTCTTATGAGACGAGCTTCTTCTTCTTCCCAAAGTCAACTGAAAGTAATCACTTTCTTCTGGCACACATTCCTCGCATGAATGAATCCCATGATCATGGGAGGCCATTCAAGATGGCTATCACCACTTCTGCATTCTCTGCTTCTTCTTCTACTGCTTCAAGATGTTATGCATTCTGGATCTTCACATTCTTCAACTGTTTTCTCAAATCCATCTTCTAAATTATGTTCTTATCTTCAAATAGCTTGATCAAGAAATCAAACATCTTCGGTGTCTTTAGGGAAGACACTTGTGGTACAAGTTGATCCGTGATTGAATCAACAGTGATCTTCTTGGCCTTGATCAAGTTCTTCTTGTGTAAGCCTTTGAGGCTAATCTCCCTCTAGAACTGGAACCTCTCTACTCATGTAGATGTCCAATTCATTTTCTTCAAAGAGATCAAATACTTTCATGCTTGGAATTTTTCAACTTCACCAAGCTTATCATCAAGCTAAGCTGATAGATCACTTTGAAATGAGAACCTCAAATGCAAATAGCAAAAGATTAGATCTTACCGATTTGAGGTGTCCGTCCTGCTTCCAGAGCTGGCTAATCTAGGGTTTGTCAGAGAAACCCTAATTTTCAAAACTTAGAATATTTCATATATGATTGGATAGAAATATAGATCTCTTCAAATGGAGCTATCCAATGCACTCCTTTTCTGAAAATAGTGGAGGGAAGCTCCTCGAACAGGAAGCCCTAGTTTTCCAATTTCTTCTGCAGAAATGTTTGTTACTGTTTCTGTGATATCTCTAAAATTAATGCCCCTATGTGTCTGAAATTTCGTACTGAGGTAACCTCGCATGTCCCTGATCCAACACCATAGGTTTCATCAGATTTGTTTTCACCAATTTTGATTTATGATCATTTTCCCAAGGTGACCTTTTACAGGATTGTTCAAAACAGTGAAGTTGTACGGAATGCCACGTGTCACTGGTTCATCTTCAGGTTATGAAATTTTGGCCACAGAAATAACATTCCATGCTCTTTCTATAAAATCTTCAAGAATTCCATTTGGACCTTTGTATCCCAAGCTATAGAAATTTTCCCTATGTGTCCTGTTTAGGGATGAATTCTGGAAGAGGATGGAACCCTAACTTGGAGGGATCATATCTCCTAGAATATAGCGAATCTGAGGCTGAAGTTTGAACACAGTGTTCATTAGGATGTTATCTTCGGTATCTGAAATTTTCCGTGCTTTAACCTTCGCCAATATTGGGATATAGAGAATATACCAAAACTTATCAGTTTTAGTATTTAGGGTTTTTCTAGCTCCAGGTCAAACTAGGGTTTGACTTTCCCAGAGTTTCACCCAACCAAAAATCTTGATCCAGGTCTCTAAACTTCAATTTTGATGAGTATCGAAATCCTATGCTGGGCTCACTCAAAAATTCTTCTTCTGCAAGAAGCCCTAATTTCCCATACGGAAAACTGAAAATGCTCGGAATCGAATTCTGCTTCGACAAAAAGATGCGCCCTTCAATGGAGAGTCAACCTAGCCTTCTTTTGCTGATCAATTGTGGAGAGAGAACCAAAAATTAAGAATCCCTAAATTCTGTAGCTACACAATGTCTTCTTTTCAGGGTGGCTCTGATACCATGTTAAAATATTCATATGCTTAGCTAAGACATCAGTATTTCATTTCATTTTTCATAACAAAATCATATAAACAGGATCACTGAAAGATAGAAAAGCACAACCATACAAAAGGAACACAAAGATTTATCCTGGGAAAAACCCAGCAAAAGCTTCCTCAATATAGATGCCCCAAAAATATAAAAGATAAAACCAGCAAGGAGATCAAAGCCTGATCCTCCTCCTTCTCCAGCTACTTCTCTTCTCCACTAATGCGCTACACAAGTGAGAGAGTGTGTCTCAAATGAGGAGCACCACACCTCTATTTATATCCATCCGTTCACTTTAACTAACTCATTCAACACGTAGGCTCGAGTTACACATGTAGGCTCAAGTAACCACACTGGGGTGCTAATGACCCACCTTTACAATTAGAGGGGACTACCTCATGAATCTTATTAGTACTTCCTATTATAAGCATCGGGGTACAAATTAATACAAGTGGTTCTCCCGGTAGGATCATCGGGGACCACAAAATATACATATAGAAAATTCTTCGAAGTTACAATATTTCAACAAGGTGAAAATAATTAGCTGGAAAATATCCCGACCAACATTCAACCCTTCATATAAAAGTGAGAGAAATAAATATACCTACATACTTGTTTCAATAACTTTATTAATCATACAATTACAAAAATACTGAATGAAATGATCATATGAAAATATTTTCTACTCTCTGTCAAATCTCTTAAGTTTAATTTTTGATAAGTGATAAGCTGTGTTTTGGAAAAATATTTGATTGTGAAAATGTAAATACACTCCCATTTGACTCCTCACAGGTTGGATTTCCATCCAACTTGCTTTCTAGAGTTGTTTTTTGATTCCACAGAAGGATATATTATAGAGCTGACTTTGTTAGCAAGAAAAAGGATAAATTACTAATTTATATGGGTGATTCCATGATTGTGTTTAATGCTTTTTGGCAAGAAGGGTTCCAAAAATACATGCAGTAAGACCTTGATAGAGGTATTTTTAAACCATTAATCAAGGTTTAAATACCTCAATCGAGGGCTTTAGAACACCTCGATCTAGGGATTAAACGTAACTCAATAGAGAGTTTAACCTACATCTTTATCGATCTATTGAAACCTTGATCGAGGGCTAGGTTAAACACTTAATTGAGGTATTTCTCTATCGATATATTGAAACACAAAAATAAAAATAAAAATGAGCCCCCGGGGCAGCCCAGGTTCATTTGCAACCATAACAGTCACTGCGTAACAGCTCGACCGAGGATCGAAATCTCAACCAAGGAGCTAACAACCACACTCCTTTCCCAAATCAATTCACACAACCATGTCATCAATTCCACTAGGTATATGGACCAAAAACCTTCCTCTGTTTTTTCTTATTGTTATTTAAAACAATTTTATTTACTCTTTATTTTTTCAAAGTTTATATCAACCGATAATGTTTATGATTCCGATTTTATTTCTAAATGTGTATTGGAAAGCATAAATGCTTATGGATTACATATTTGGAAATAAAACCGACAACATAAATGTTGCTGGTTTTTTTTCTAATAATTTTAACCAAATTGTCAAAAAAAACATCGAAACCTAAATATTTTTATACTTATGAACCTATCAATTACCCAGAACCATGTGAAAAACGATTTAAATTTAATTTTAAATTTAAGTTTAAATATGTTTTTTAATTTTTAATTTAATTTTTATTTATTTATTTAAGTTTTAAATATCTATGTTTATATAAACCGACAACGTTTATGCTACGTGTTTTATTTTAAAATGTGTATTGGCAAGCAGAAATGCTGCCTGATTTTTTTCAATCCTCTGAGAATGCCAGGAGGATTGGAAAAAATAAAAAATACACATTTGAAAATAAAACCAAGAACCATGTGAAAACCCATTGAAAACATCGAGAGAAAACATGCGTGACAAAACCAATCACATTAGGTTAACTATGTTTTTTATTTATTTTAAACTTAAGTTTCATTTATTTATTTAAGTTTTAAATATATTTATATAAACCAACAACATTTATGCTGCCGGTTTTATTTTAAAATGTGTATTGGAAAGCAGAAATGTTGCCCAATTTTTTTCAATCCTCTGAGAATGCCAGGAGGATTGAAATTTTTTTTTTAAAAATACACATTTGAAAATAAAATAAAAAAACCATGTGATAAAACCCAGGAACCATGTGAAAATTGATTGAAAAAGGCGAGTGAAAACACATGTAACAAAACCAATTGATGATGATGATGATGATGATAATTAAAGTCCACTGGGACCAACTTTGGTCTATCAGAACTTAAGAAGGATAATACTTGGTTTACTTTAAAATCTTGTTCCTGTGCTTAAAAATCTTGTCAAGAAGCTTTCTAAGATCACTATAGTTTTGGCAAGTTAGGAGGTTATAAAGGTTTGTATTGTAGAAAATACTATGAAACTCAAATTGAATGTGGGTGTAAGAAAGAAAATCTAACAGAAAGTTATTTTCATCCTCAACGCTCATACACTCACACAAATGGAAAACCCTTTCCATCCATGGAGTTGTAGGAATAGACCAACGCCCTGTTTCGCTATGGATTTCATCATAGTTCATTCTAATCTTGGATATATTAATTTTCTTACATGAGCTAGTTACTACCGAGAGATACTTCCGATCTTCCAAGTTAGGATTAATGACCTCCTTATAGTATCTTAATTTTCTCTTAACCGCTAAATTTTCCTCACACCAGAATTTCTCTTTACACTTACAAGTAAGAATATTTTTGACATTATCAATGTTCTGCAAAATGTCATTTTCATCAATGCCCCAATGGTTTAACCAAGTCAAAACCAACACCGCTTGAGGCGTAGTTGGTTTTGACTTGAGTTTAAAGCAATTTTAGGAAGTATATCATTTCCCATGTTATTTATCTTATGCTTGTTCATCAGGTACCTAGTCATATCCATGCTCTCAATAGGGGAAAGACCCACTTCTATGAGGAGAATCATATAAGGCGTATTGCTTTTAATTTTGAGGTTATAAGTTATAAACCGCTTCTGTATTTCC
>LPNX011004469.1:5053-27025 GCA_001517045.1 Pseudotsuga menziesii | reverse complement strand
TCTTGTCTCTTGTGATGTGCTTATGTGATTGTTGTGCTTGTTATTCTCTCAGTGAAAAGATCTTATCATAATGCTAGCTTAAATGATGAAAAACTAACAGTGTGTTACCCCACCATGATCAAGTCCCTTTATAATTTTCAAAACATGTATATGCAGATTGTGTTCTATAGATGCATGCGTATTATACCAGAACCACATATGAGTTCTTTGGTGATTGTAGGGGACACAACTACCAACATACTAAAGCTCGTAGAGACCCCACTTTCATGCCACCCCCTCCAATGTTGGTGACTGGTTCTATACAAGATGATTATCAGGCCAAAAGACGTAGGACAACCATACCATCTTTCTACAGAGTCCAAGAAGGGGATTGTAGACTCACTGCTCATTGCCATGGGAATTGATATTGTTGTTATGCAAGGAGAGACATACAGACCACCCCTTGCAACTCCATAGCCAGAGATAGAGTGGGTGGATGATGATATACTCAATTTTCTTGATGAGGAGGCCTTACAGGGGTATACTCAGTTAGCTCAAGATGCATACTTTCGGTTGTATCGTAGATGCATCACACCATGAGAAGTATATTTTTGTACAATTATGTATTCTTTCATGTTACATAATATTATATGTCGTAAATTGAATCGTCAAGAATACTTAAAGGGTGTTTTTTATTGCTCCATGCAAGGGACCACATTCATGGATGAATTCTTTCATAGTCAGCCATCATTTGTTGGTCCTTAGTGATGTCCATCCACCTGTGATAGACATGAGGAACGCCAAGGTCCTAACCCACCAGACACAATCATCGAGGTAAGTTATAATTTACATGTTCCAGTTCAATTTGCATTTATTAACATAAATTTATAATTTATGTTTTAATTCTTGATTTGAGAGTTTAGATTTTAGGTCCTAACTTTAATGTTGAAATTGTACACGGTATACATAAGGTCGTTTCTCAGGATGATACACATGAGGACCTCCAAGGTCCCGACAAGCCAAAACCAACCACATAGACAAGTTTTAATTTATGTTCAATTCAATTCACATTTAGTAATTTTGATTTATACTTTATGTTTTAATTCTTGAATTATAGTTTATGTTTTAGTTTTAATTATTAATTTCTAACTTATTACATGAAATGGCATCTTACATAGGCATCATTACAAGTGGGCGCCGATGTTGCCATCCTTTTATCACATAATTGGGATGCAGCTCATCAATGTGGCCCTGATGAGAGCCCATCATCCCAGAATCTGACCCACATGCCAGATATCACCATTGACTCTAGTCAAGTGAGTTTCACATCCATCCATTAAAAAATTTCAATTCTTGTTGAATATTATACATTGGTCAAAATCTAACTAACTTACAGATTTCACAATTTTAACTTTTACAGTAAGTTGAGATCGAGGCATTCTTTGATAGTTAACCATTGACTGAACGGTGTATACATTTTTTTGTTTTGGAAATTTTGTTATATATGTACATATATGGACTGTTTTAAAGTATATTTTATGATATTAACCTTCATGTGTATTTTGTTACAATTTGAAACGGATCATCTTTTATATTACATCTAGATATAGTTATTACGATTATGTAAATGTTTTGTCGGTTAAATTGGAAATTTAATGTACAATGATTACAATATAAAACTTCAATTTCAATTACATTACAAGTATAACTTCAAGATTTAAAATTGAATTGCGTTACAATTTCAAATTTAAATTTAAATTACATTAAAGTCTACACATTACAATTCAATTACATTTTACACATTCCAATTCATTTACAATTTCAAATTTCAAATTAAAATTTCAAATTCAATGTGTAATCTCAATTGAAAATTCAATGTGTAGTTATAGTTTAAAATTTCAATTGCAAATTCAAAATTTAAAATTCAATTACATTACAATTTAAAATTTAAATTACAATTACATTACAGTTTACACATTACAATTCAATTACAATCTACACATTGCAATTTAGTTACAATTTAAAATTTCAAATTTATTGTGTAATTTCAATTGAAAATTCAATGTGTAGTTACAATTTAAAAGTTCAATTTTTCAATTATGTTACAATTGCAAAATCAAAATTTAAAATTCAATTACATTACAATTTCAAATTTAAATTATAATTTTACATTGTATAGGTATATTTTAAATTACAATTTAAAATTTAAATTACTATTATATTAAGGTAGTATAGGTGTCCCACTCCTTATTTCTATCAAATAGAAGTTTGTGGTGTGTAATGAACATTCTATAAAAGTGGGAACATCTATTGTTCAAAATATTTTCATAAGGTATTGATGGGTAGAAAGCATTATTTAATTGTTAGGTGGTTGTATTTACATAATTCTTATCAATGAAGTCTCATGATTGGAAGTCTCATATTGTTCTTTATTTCCATGAAGAAACCACTTTTAGGTAAGATTTATGGGTATTTGTTTATTTTGAACTAAAAATTAAAGACATTGATACTTAATCATGATGTGTAATTCAAATTGTAAGTACACAATGATTTCTCAATTGGAATTACACATCAATGACTTAATTTAATGTGTAATTGCTTACAATTCAACGTTTACTTACAATTTAAAAAATCAACTTCAATTACATTACAATTTAAAAACTCAATTACAAATCACAATTTGAGGATAACCATTGGAGAAGAGAAACCATATTATATTAGAAATGGTTATTTGTCATAGTTGATGGGGCACTTACTTTCACAATAAATAGAGGATCATTGTCTATATGAAAATTTGATATTGCAAAAGAAGATAGTTAAATGAAGAAAAATTAAGAAATAATACTCATATGCATTTGCATTTTTTATAATGTGGTTGATAAACCCCCCAACGGGGCTGCTACATCCATGGAAATAGATCACAGGGGGCCCACCCAAAGGGGTCGCACCCCGTTTGCTCTGATTGTAAAGCTAACCCAATGGGGACATCAAGTGAGCCCCTTATATAGCAATTTATATGACCCCAAGACCTTTTGCTTACAACTTATAACACTCAACCACTTGAGCTAGCCCGCCAAGCTATATGCATTCACATTATATTGATACAAAATCAAATCCATGTTGGACCATACATGAGATACTTGCAAGGGATGATGTACATGCTAATTTTATAGACTTGGTATTACAAAATTGCATTCAATAAGTCAGCATGAAAACTAGGTCAATGTTGCAAGTGGCATGTGTAGTTCATTCATCTCGACAATGGGTCATAGGAATGCAAGTCTCCATAATACAATCATGCTCAGCTTCTTCTATCTTTCATCTCTTTGGCTCACCTCTGTTCACCTTGATTTATGTTAGATGTATCCAAGTTTCCACCACTAAATGACTGTATTGACATGATATGTATTCATGCATAAAATATCTATAAATTTTATAAGCACCCTGTTTTTTCACTCTTTCAAAAAAGTGGCTCATCAGAACTAGGTCTCCAATTTAGTACGTTAACACTCCATCTTGATACGGTTGCACCAACCTGCTTTTAATTTGTGTGCACCACATCAAATAATAGGCCACATGTTCTTGATTTCCAGGTGGTGCAATGCCAATGAATGCATCACCTACAAGAAAAATTAGAAATATTATTCAAATGTCCTATGTGCATTTCTACAAGATTTGTATATGTGTAATATATAATGAACTAATTAGTAATCAAGTCTTGTACCTTCCCTAACCACATTAGAAACTTGATCATGATCTAGTGATACCATTTCCTCGTCAGTGTGCATCTCTTTCCATGTCGGAATTAGATGTGGGCCATTTTCTGAATTAAGAGGGACATATTTCCATTGTTTCACATATACATAATTTTCACTGTGATGAATCCCACATCTATTTGCATCAGTGCAAAAATTAGAAAAACAAGCATACTTCCTCATTTTTATGGAAAATATGTCTCCCATGTGTTTACTCTGAACATAATGCAATTCCCTAATACCAGGTATGGTATCACAATACCACAACATGGATCTATTCACATCACCAACGGAAACATCCCAAAAGAACCTGCATGGAATTGAATTTATCATATAAATTCCTATTGAACAGGTGCTTTTTTTGGAAATGATGATATAATGTTATTAACATATTAATTGAGTTTGGATTTTATTACCTGTGCACTGACCTTGCTTGTTTGTGACCTTGATGTCCCAAATTTCATTTGCACCAATAAACTAATTCTGTATAACATTTGAGTCAGGTTGCACCATGACTCATCTGGCACTTCCAAAGTGCTCATTTCACACATTCGCCTATGCCATCATGTTCACCCTTTCCATGCCATATTTCAAACAATATCCAGGTGTGTTAGACACCTATCTCTTTGTGAAGGCGACTCAACCAGTAAAAAGAGCGTTTTGATTTGAACTACCCTACACACCCATATGACCAAATCCAATGTTTAGTAAATGATACACCTCTCCATCTGAATGAATCATAAATCAACCCAAAGAAATGTTGAATGAACAATGTGTCATGCTCATGATGATCATTAACATAAAAATGGTACTCCGTGATCACTTCCTGTGACTGGGTGCTATCCCTACCATCAATGCTTTCCTGAGCATGTATGTACAATACATGTATGAAGATAGAAACCTGGTTGGAGTGATCGTACTCACTCTGTATCTCTCTCTGAGGAGAAAATATGTAGTTCTTATCAAAGTATACCACTAATAAGATTGTTCCCGACTCAAATACTTCACAAGAATATTTGAATTATGAATCTTGATAGGTGGAACTATGGGAGTGCTTTATATATTTATAAATATGACTTGAAACATCTCCATGAAATCTGAAACAACAATCTCATCCTTGAGCGAGTCAATCCTCTTAGACCGCATTCAGGGAATCTTCTCTCACATACACACCTCTTATTGAAAAAAAACTTGTTTAGAATTCCTATCACATAGTATCATAAAAATGAAATCTCGCACTATGTGAGGAGTTGGTTCACTCTTCCAGTGCCTTTTGCAAAAACCCAAAAATGTGTCATAGTGTAGTTGGAATTCAACATGGTATCAGCAACAACAAGTGTCGTGAATTGTATTTGGGCTAGTATACCATGATTTCAATTTATTGAACATGCTAAATGTGATCTGAACACCAATATTGGTTTCTTATAATTCCTCGTAAAGTGCAATTCCCGTCATATCCATCACATGCTTATAGTGATCCTAATAAATTCCTCTGGATAAAATTATCACAGGACATGCTTTCGATCTGGAATAGCACAAGAATAGCTGCCCCAATAATTTATCACCTTCTCTCTAATTCCCTCATCAATCCTTCCTTAATAGGGTTCCCTACAAATAAGATCCCATTGGATTTTCTCCCTCCCTTGAGTACCTTGACCCAAGTTTAGTCCCTTATTCTTAGCACAACAAAGCCCAAGATATTGGCCCGACAGAGAAGAGCTTGGTTGGACACACCTACGATGGAGATGCAATGTTGTTAGGATTTATAATCCTTCCTTGTATGAACTGTATATTATAATATATTATCCTAACTTAGGATCCTTTTATTAATTATTGGGTCCACTAGTACCATTGGGTCCAATTGGCCTAATGGGTCCACATGTACTAGTTACTAGAGTGTGGGGAACACCAATAGAGGCTAAATGATACTGACTGCACTTGCATGCATTAGTTTAGGTGCCTTCTATGCCAATCCCTACAATTTAGGAGCCACTAGGAGTGCTGACACCAACTTCCTTTAGTTTTTGGTAGTTGGTAACTAGTTAAGCTTAGTTATGCTTCAGTTACCTTCATTTAGTTGTCCTCCAGTTCATTTAGCACCAATATTGCATGGATGCATGTGTATAGGCACCTATTCTCACCTAATTCTTACCTACCACCTTAGTTAGACTAGTTTAACTAATTATTACTGATTTAGAGACTAAATTAGACAACTGGAGCTTAGCTAGTTAACTTCGATAGTGATTTAGACATCTTTAGTTAGCCATGCAATGAGATATAGTTAGATTCATTTGGTAGATTCAAATTCATCCCTAATTATTTGAATTCATCCTTATGTAACACCATTGTAACACCAGATATTGTAATGAAGATGATATTGTAATTAACTGAGCAATACTTGTCTATTTCCTATGAGATTTGATTTGTTTAGTGTGTATTTTTCATTATCCTTCACTACATAATAATTAAGAATATGATTACACTCATTTCTTGATGATATAATGGCACAAAAATTCTAATATGGTATCAAATCCATATCAGGAAAGCTTCAAGTATGTCTACTCTCCATTGTACACAAGAAGCAGTTGGGTTTCCATAGAAGTCCCACAAATATTTCCTTGCTTCCTCTGAATTTATTCAGAGTGGCAGTGTGGGCATGACGAAATATGAGAAGGTGTACATGTCGAGAGGGGAGGCTTGATTCTAAAATTGTTCTAATGATTTTGGTTTTGCAGTGAAATTCTACATGTTCTAAGTAGCTTGTGTGAAGATATTGGATTCTCAACCCTCCACACCTCGGATCCTAACACCCTTCATATATATTGATTGGAGGGAAGATATCAAATTTTCCTTGTGCAACAAAGGATACTTCAGGATAATACTTGGAAGGGAGGTCGAGCCCCATCATTCACCTGAGAAAAACAAGTTTATGAACTACTTAGATGAAGCTTTCGGTTATCTATGTACTCACATATCCAGAGATCTCCTCTTTCACCTTGGAGGTTTTAGGACTCCCAAAGAGGCTTGGGAGAAGCTTGAAGTATTGTTTGGAAAGCAAGATGATATTCGGGGACACATTCAGGAGAATGAGTTAATAGCCTTGCATCCCATCAAGTTCGAGACAATACATCAATTATTTACTAAATTCAAGTCTCTTGCAATTGAATGCAGATATAGCAGAATAGAAACAAAGGATGAGCAACATGTGCTCTCCATACTAAGAAAACTAGGTACTAAGTATTCTTTATTTGTCTCAATCTTCCATTCCAGAAGAACTTCCATTCCCAAATTGAAGATGCCCTCAATTGATTCCTTTGCTGAGTCCTTAATACATGAGCAAGAGAATTTGGTCCAGATGGGAGTCATCTAGACTTCCAAAGATCAAGCCCTCCTAGTGACAGACTCTACCAAAGCACAAGATAAAGGGAGACCTAAAGGGAAGGAGCCTAAAACACCTGATTCGAATTCTAAAAAGAATCAGAAGACTTCTAAAGGAGCTTCAGGTTCTAAAAAGAAGAAAATGTTTGAAAAGAAGATGTGTCCCTATTGTATGAGGGGTTTTCATCCAGAAGACTCATGTATGAAGAAGCAAGTAGACCAGTTGACTTCCCTCCTCAAGCAGAATAACATTGCTCTCCCATAAAGAGAAAATAATCCTGATGATGAACCACAGACAAAAGATGATGAAAGGTTCCATGCCTTGAAGGCTATCCTTATTCATTTGAAATCATACTTGATTGCTTCTAGAGCATCCAACCACATGGTTTCCTCCAAGGAATATTTCTCTACCATCACACTATCAAAAGGGCCTAATATTCACATGGGAGATGACTACCAAATTCCAGCAGCGGGAAGAGGTTCAATTAAAATCCAGCATGGTGAGTTCAAAAATGTTTTCTATGTTCCCTCCCTTGCAACTAATTTGTTTTCTATTTATCAGATGACCCATACAGGATCTCCCAAGATATTTACATTTGACTCACATACAGTTGAGATGATAGAAAAAGCTACTGGAAATCTCATAGCGAAAGGTATTGCAAATAATTCTACTAAAGCTTATGAGTTCTCGCGTTTTTTACCTGTCTCACCTCCTACAACTTTGTTTAATCATGCTAACAACACCATTAAGATTTGGCATGATATATTTGGGCTTTTCAATTTCAAATATCTCCAACAACTCCACAATGATAAAATAGTTGAAGGTTTGCCTCTCATCCAAACTTCCAATGGAGTATGTTTTGGTTGCTTGGAAGGTAAGCATCCAGAAAAGAGGTATGAAGTTGGGAAGGCACATAGAGTTGCCTCTATACTTAATGCCAACAACATCCATTAATGGTTGCAGGTATTTCCTCACCTTTATTGATGATTGTTCTAGGTACTGCTGGATCTACTTTATGAAACATAAATCAAAAGTTTTTGAGATTTTTAAAGTTTTTAAAGCTATGGTTGAGAATTGTTTCAGTAAAAATATCAAGTCCATAAGATATGATAAAGGAGGAGAGTACATCAAAATATATTTTCAGTATTATTGTGAATCATAGGGGATTTGAAAGGAACAATCAATTCCATACACACCACAAAAAAATGGTATGGCTGAGAGGAAGAACAGATCACTGAAGGAAGGACAGATCTCTTGCAATTCAATGCAGAGGAAGAATAGATCTTCTCCATGCCTTATTGGTGTGGTTGAGAGGAAGAACATATCTCTTGCAATTCAATGCAGATAGAATAGAATAGAAACAAAGGATGAGCAACATGTGCTCTCCATGCCAATAATCTCCATTATCCTCTTTGGGAAGAAGTTTTAAACTGTGCTTCATATTTGTAGAACATGGAGATTATTGGTGTGGCTGAGAGGAAGAACATATCTCTTGCAATTCAATGTAGATAGAGAAGAATAGAAACAAAGGATGAGCAACATGTGCTCTCCATGCCAATAATCTCAATTATCCTCTTTGGGAAGAAGTTTTAAACTGTGCTTCATATTTGTAGAACATAGTGCCTCATAAATCAGTGGTTGGGGCCACTCCATTCGAAGCACTGCATGGGCATAAGATCAATGTCTCTCATTTGAGATTTTTTGGTTCCAAATCTTGGGCTAGAATACCCATTGACAAGAGAAAATCCTTCCAAGACCAAAGTAGCGAATGCAATCTACTGGGATATGCAGAAGATGTAAAAGCATACAAGTTGATGGAGGTTACAACTAGGAAATGATTCAATGAGCGGAGTGTTCAGTTTGAATAAGATCAGTTGTGTGATACAAGAAGGTATAACCACTCTTCCACTACCTTTCGATGATGATGATTTGTTATATGTCTCAAATTCATATGAAGAGGATCAATTCCCGCATGATCTTGTTATTCAGGATGAATTTCATGAGATACTAGATCTACATCCAACGCCCATTCCAAACCACATGCCTAAGCCTAGATGGGCTCAAAATCTCATTGACGCAGTTGGGGATGGTGCTGGGAATCCAAAATACAGAAGGAGAACTAGGTCTTAGTATCATAATGAGCATGTGGCTATTTCACTCACAAATTCACTCCCTACAGAGTGGTGCAACAAAGTTCTAGGAAAGTGCTACATGATGATAGCGAATGATCAACCTAATGGTCCACAAAAGAAAAAAAAATGATCATTCTCCACCTCTTCCATCCAGAAGAAACACACAGATTCATCAGTTCAGAAGGACATTGAGAGGTTCACATGCACAACTTTAGGATGCTTCTGCATAGAATAACAATAATGATACATAGAGCTGCAAATTTGCAGCAGAGTTTATGACAAGTTATTTTTATAAGGAGGAAGCTTCCTTCTTCTAAATATAGCTTGTATTTTCCTGTTTCCTGCTTATTTTGAGGGGGGTTTTTTCCCATGATTTTTTCCCCTATTTCCTCGGGTTATTAAGCATCATTTTTATCTTTTATATTGTATATGGGTGACTTGTGGCCTTGTTTCCAGGGCCCACAATTTTCCAAGTTAGGATTCATGGGGGGTGTTAGGATTTATAATCATCCCTTGTTTGAAACGTCTATTAGATTATATTATCCCAACTTAGGAGTCTTTTATTAATTATTGGCTCCACTAGTACCATTGGGTCCACTTGGCCTAATAATGCCACATGTACCAGTCACTAGAGTGTGGGGAACACCGATAGAGGCTAAGTGATACTAACTGCACTTTCATGCATCAGCTTAGGCAACTCCTAGGCCAATCCCTACAATTTAATAGCCACTGGGAGTGCCGACACCAACCTCCTTCAGTTTTTGGCAATTGGTAACTAGTTATGCTTCAGTTACATTTAGTTGGTTATCCTCCAGTTCAATTGCACTAGTATTTCATGGATGCATGTGGATAGGTGCCTATTCTCACCTACTTCTTACCTACCATCTCAGTTAGACAAGTTTAACTGATTATTACTGATTGAGAGACTGAATTAGACAACTGGAGCTTAGCTAGTCAACTCCCATAGTGATTTATATATCTTTAGTTATCCATGCAGTGAGATACAGTTAGATTCAATTGGTGGATTCAAATTCATCCCTAATGATTTGAATTCCTCCTTATGTAACACCATTGTAACACCGAATATTGTAATGAAGATGATATTGTAATTAACTGAGAAATACTTGTCTATTTCCTGTGATATTTGATTTGTTTAGTGTGTATTTTTAATTCTCCTTCACTGCATAATAATTAATAATATGATTGCACTCATTTCTTGATTATCTAATGGCACACAAATTCTAATAAACGTCTCCTGAGATATCTTTCTTATTGGGTAACTATCAAAACAATGTTTTCGCAGTTGGTGGGGGATTTATGGTACCTCGTCCCCTTACCAGGGCGCTTAACAAAGTTCGTGGGTGGATTATTTATTCTTATTGTGAATAGTCAGACTGTGACCCAACTTCTCTTATGCAACTATTATAACAACAACCTTTATGCATCATAACCATATTCAATTGATACAATGCGACTGATATACATTTATTCATTCATAAGAAAATATATAAGCATTCATTTAATGCAAAATTTATACAAGTAACTCAAACACATTCAACATTCACTCATATATGCAAAACATAAAGCGGAAACCCATCAGGGAAAAAACCACAAAGGTGCTCTTCATATGGCATGAGAAATATATGCACCTTTTCTCTGCACACTAAGCTGCAGACTCTATTCTAGATCTTCTTCTCTATCTTTACAGACTATTTCTTCCTCTCATGCTCTCTAATCTTCTCTTCTTCTCTCTCTCTCTCTCTACTCAACTCTACTAATGATCCGCACACAACATGGATTGACTTAACTTATCCTACACTTCTACGCACTCAGCTGTAGATTCTTCAACTCATATATACTCAACAACACTAACAGACAACAAAATACATAGCAACTATCAGTCTAACAATATAGATCTAACAACAAAGAGGCTAACCCGAATACAAATTGGGTTCCTTCTTTTATATACTCTTTTACAGACTCTTTTCATGTTGCTTTCCCAACCAACTTGCTATACTTAGCCAACATGATGTCTTTCCTATTCTAGTAACACCTAATAGTAGGAAATAATAGTATCACTTAAAAAGATACCTTCATATGTGTGGTTTCCACCATCTCTAGCTGAACTCGTACCCACGATCTTTATGGCCTGACACTTTCTAACCGTTATGGATTAATGCCATTTTCCATCCGTTATGTCGCTTTCACGCCCTTTGGTACTGTTATTCCGCTACATCTTCCCTAGTCACATTCCTTTCTTATGTCGTGGATTTCTCTTCTGTCACACATCTTCCTTCTTCTTCCTTCCTGTCACTGCTTCTGTCACATCTCCTTTCTCTTCTTCTTTTTTTTTGTTGCTTCCATCGCAGCTCGTTTCTATTCTTCTTTCTTATCGCTGCTTCTGTCACAACTCATTTTTCTTATTCTTTAGCTCTTCTCCATACTTAGGCAGAGATATAAGTGAATTTATATTTCCATTTTCTAGGCCCAACATGCCCCCAACACTCATCTGTGGCTTATCCTAAGCCACTCAAAGCTATTCCTCCATTTATTTCCTTATGTTGACTTTACTGTGAAAATATTCCAAGATTTTCAGCACTTTCTCTACTTCCAGCTGCACTTCTTCCTCTTTCTTCTACAATTGTTCCACAAGGTCGAAACTGACATGTTACAGTATTACCTTCTCTACTTATTCTGTTGTGCCATGCACCTTTTGATGTACCTTCTTTTGTGTATGTTCTTTCTATCTTCTACTACTACTATGGTTCTTTATTCTATCAGATAAAATTATTGTTTCAGAGCATTAGGAAGGAGGAGATGGGAAAATTATCAACATCACTGATTCCCCTTATTTACCTTTCTATCTTTAGCTGTTAAATCATCCCAAGTTTTTCCTTCCCTTTTTCATAATCTTCCTCTTTATCAGACCTGACTAAGTATGCAACATCGAGATAAAATTTAGAGATTGCAACAGTTGGCAAGGAAACTAAATTCCTAGATATTTTCTTTTCCCTACTACTGGTAAAGTATTCCATCTCATCAACATATTACCTTTCGTTATTGGAATCTTCCAGTTCATATTTTTCTTGGAAGCGTCATCACCCCATATGTTTTCATCCTTTTATAGAGATGATGGTTACGATGGTGGACTTTGTTTCTATTTTCCGCTATTCGAACACTAGTTTGGACTGACGGATTCTAGGAATGGATACTATGCACTTTGGAGACTGGTTCCACAGTATTATTCGGCGGCTTTGGTGGGATTTCCTTCGGCCCTTGAATTCTAGACACTATTTCTTCATTCTTTCTTAGCAATGCTGAGACAATGTTGCTCTTGTAGGAACCAGAATGCTTCCTTATTTACAACCTTGGTAAGATGGTTTGTATCACTAGTGAAAAGAGGACTGGAATTAGATCAATTTCCAATCACCTCCCTGCTTGTAGTTGAACATATCCAACAACATTTTGGTCAACCATAATAGGTATTGCAACTTCCATCATGGAGCCCCAGAGGGCACTAGCGCTAAAGCTCACAGTCACCATACTTCTTCACCAAGTTTACTTCAGCTCTTGGTGTTCCAGGTAGAAGCTCATTGTGGCATTATATGAGAGTGAAATTGAAAGCGAGGAAAATTAGAAGAATTGTCTAGGAATTTAATATGTCAAATATTCACACGTGTAGTCATCGAGTGGATAAGGAAAAAATGACCCATCACATGGGTCACCTCTCTGAGTTATTATGTTGATGTTTCCAACTATGATGCCCCTTTTTACTATGATGTCATTATACTTATGACCGAAGTGACCATCAGATTCTATCGGTATGTGTAGATTAATGAATGATAGATGTCCTGTCAGCGATTTTCTTCATTATTGCTCCAACGTCACATCATTTGCGACCTATGTTCTTTCATGTGGTAGATTCCCTCTCTGTTCCATTTCTTTAAGTTTCTCGTCGCACTCCTTGCGAATTGCATTTCCTTTTCACTAAGGTTCTCGTCTTGTGACATACCAATTGTGTCAGAATTTTGACCTTTGTCCAAATGCCAAGGCCACAGAACTTTAGTTCTTTCCAAGGAAGACTAGCAGTCTGTGATTATAACTTTTTGGATCCTCTTTTTTTTTCATTTCTATTCTCTCTTTTTTTTGTTTCTATGAGTCACACTTATTAAAATAAGGTTTCAGTCGACTCCCATTGATAAGTCCTCTGAACTCTATTCCATCTAATTTTTCTAACTTGACTCCTCCTCCATCAGTGATCTCCTTAGTTTGAAATATGGTCCTAACCTATGTGTTTTCATCTTTCCTGCATGCTTGAAGAATTTACTGTCATAAATAAGAACAAGACCTCCAACTTCAAAATGATTTCTCTTAATATCTCTATCATGCCATACCTTTTTCCTTTTCTTTTCTGCGTTCTGGTAAAATACTTCAACAAAACGGTCTTCCTCCAAGTGTATTATTTGAATTAATCTATCTTCCATAGCATCAACACTTATCATTTCAATGATTGCAAAAACTCTTAAACTTGGTACAATGTATTCCATAGGAATGAAAACTTTTGTCCATATACCAACTTGAATGGAGTCTGACTTGTCAACTTCTTACATGTTGTGCGATATGACCATAATACTACAGAGATATTCTAATGCCAGTCATCTCTCCACGCATTGCAGACCTTTGTCAGTTCATTTTCCAAAATCTTGTTAAATGCTTCGACAACTCCATTTGCTTGAGGATGATATGGAGTTGTTATTTTATCCTGTATCTGAAATTTGTTAGTCAGTTCTTCAATTAATTGGTTAACAAAATGCATACTTTTATTCCTAATCAAAATATTTGGGCATACGAACCTTGTCACAACTTTTTCAAATAAGAACTTCGCAGCTGTCACAACAGTACAATCCATTACTAGTGCAACTTCTACCCATCTGGTTAGGTAATCAGTCGCAGTGATAATATACCTTGATCCTGTGCACTTTCTTGTTGGATTGATAGGTCCTATGAAGTCAACAACCCATTTATCAAATACCTATAATGTTTTCTGTGGTACCAATGGCATGTCATCCCTTTGGGATGAATTCCCAGTTCTTTGACAGATATCATATCTGCGACAATAATCTCGAGGGTTTGCATGCATCGTGGGCCACCATAAATCCTACCTACAAAATCTTGTGCACTATATATTTTCCTACATAGTGGCCTCCTGTGACACCATCATGTGCTTCACTTAATATCATCGCCTGTTTGTGATAAAAAATGAAATGCCCAAGTATCTCATCAGGACCCATTTTATACAAGTGTCCAAAAATCAACTGGAAATTTGTAGCTCGCACCACCAACTATTTCTTTTGCACAATGGTAAACTCAGTTGGTGCATAAAATCAAATTAGAAAATGTATGTTATATTTATACTAATAATCAAACATGGTTATCACAAATAGTTGCACATTAGGAAGATTATCATCCATACTAGTAGGTTCTTCTCCACTTTCAATCCTTGAAAGATGGCATGGTCCCAAATTCAACCAACTGGGTTTAACAATTATTTAAAAATTAAATTCCTGGAAGAGGAGAAGCCACCGACAGATATTCCCCCCCAACACAGGATTATTGACCAAATATTTCTGCACAAAATGGTCAGTGTACATCTTAAAATGTCCTTCCAATAAATAGTGTCTAAATTTATGCAGCACATATACCATCACTAGTCCTTCTCTCTCTGTTGTGGTATAATTTTTCTATGTAGTTGCTAACTTCCTTCTAGCGAAAGCAATGGGGTGATCAATCGATCCTTCACTCGACTGCATCAATACTACATCGAGCGCAACAGAGGATGTGTCTACATGAACGTGGAACTCTTTTTCCCAATCTAAAAATACAAGTATTGGCGCAGTATCCATCTTGTTCTTCAAATTTTCTAGACTCTCCTGTCATTCTTTTGTCCACTGAAACTTAGTGTCTTTTTTCAGTAGTTTATCCATCGAAGCAGTCACCTCTGTATATCCCTTGATAAACTTTCTGTAGTATCCAGTATTTCCTAATGTTGCTCTTAACAACTTAATCATGGTAAGTGGCGGTAAGTCGAGGATGATCACAATTACCTTGGCTGTATCAACCAAAATTCTGTCGTGACAGACCATATGGCCTAACAGAGCTCCAAAAGAGGCACAAAATATACACTTTTTCAAATTTAGGGAAATTTGATACTGGCGACAGTGTTCCATCACCATTCTAAGGCTCTCTATATGGCCTTTTATAAGATCAAATACTATCTAGTTGTCAAAGTAGACTTCAATAAATTTATGTATAAATCTTTAAACATAGCAACTACAATTCTAGAAAAAATTGCAGGTGCATTCTTGAGTCCAAAGGGCATTACCGTGTACTAGAAGCATCCCTAGTCCGTCGCAAAGGTAATCTTGTGTCGGCCCTTCTTTGCAATTATTATCTGATGGTAACCCAAGAATCCATCAATGAAACAATACATTTCTTGTCCTCCAACATTCTCCAATACTTCATCTGTGAATGGAGTCAGAAATGGATCATGCAAATAGGCATCACTTAACTTCCTTAGGTTGACACAAATTCTCACTTCACCTGAGGATTTCTTGTCTTTCACTACAATTGAACTCGTCCATTATGATTCTTAGACAATTTATATCACGCCTGCCTCTAGCATTCAGTCCAATTCGGCTTTAACTTTTTCTTTGTAGAGCGGGTTTAATTTGTACGACCGTTGTTTGACTAGCCTTGCATCGGGCCTCAAAGGTATCTTCATTTCACCAAGGTCACTAAATATTTCTTTCATCTCAAAAAACTTAGTAGGGAACAAATCCTGAAATTCATGCAATAAATCAATGATCTTCCCCACAATCTAATCGTCCCTGTAATCTCAAATATTGGCAAACTTTGGGTTTTTAGACGAACCAATATTTACTTTATTGATATTAAGTGGACTTAGGAATTGGTCACTCGAAATGCAAGCTCCCTCCACTGTGCGCATACCTTTTGAATCAGGTATGTTTATCTCAAGAGAATCATCATCATCCGGTTCTCCTATAATATTGTAACATTTCATCCAGTGGTGTACTGTCATGATGTATTGATGGAAGTTAGTGGCTATGATCGAGATTTCTTCAAATATATTTTCCTTCATTTTCTGTAGCGCAACATCAATTGTTTGGTTTTCACTTGCGAACTCAAACAGTGTATGGGTGAATCTTGTGGCTAACTCTTCCCATTCACTAGTTCCTCTTCACAGCTCCACTAATGTATACCAATTCCTTGGTACCATTTCCAATGTGTGGATGAATCGATGAACCCACTCTTGTCGCAAATATTCCTGCCATGTCATGTGGCAAAGCTCAATATGCTCCAAAGTATTTGTCAGTCCTGTATGCTTCTAATCAGAATAAATAATCTCTTTCCGAAATATTATCTCTAGTAATATTTTACACTGTGGCCATTCAGAGATAGGTTGTTTATGTGTACATCACCATCTAGTGGGCGTAGATTTCAGCACAAAGTCTAAGACATACAATCGCTATGATTCTATAAATTTTTCTTCAAATTCACCATAAAAGATGCAAGTTTGAGTAATCCTTCATATGTAGGCAACTCACTTTCCTCGTCTCCTACCCTTCAGACAGATCTTGTGATTCTTGTGCATCTTCTCATGGAGATTTCATGCAGGCTGTTCTGCCAATTTTCTAGTGCATCACCTGAATTGGATGTGGAAGATATTACACTACGCTAACTCAAATTTCCATCAACTGTTGGATTTATATAATCTTCTCTTGAAGACATGATATTATACAACTGATCTAGGCAATTTCCTTGGCCTTCACAATTTACTGGACCGACATATCTCTTCCCTTCAAGTGGATCAATTGGCACGACAACTCTTAGTTCATAATCTTCAAATGACAAGGTTCTTTTCTTAAAATTAATAATGGTTTGGTTGTCTGTCTCCTAATCGATTCACAAAAGTGTAGGGTATGGATTTGTGTCATTGACAATGTTGATTAATTCAAATTTTGCATATGTCCTTAATCCTTCGACTTCTATAGACACTTGAGTTAGTTTACCAATTGGTAGAACCTTCGACTGGTTTGCAAGATTAGCTGAATGGGAGACCAGTCCAGTCGTGGCTTACTCATGCTCTATCATGTATGTCTTGTTAATATGTTAACATCTGAGCCAAGATATAATATGATATAGTCCATATCATAATCTCCTATCTGTGTAGTCATTCACAGTTCTCGGCCTGATTTTAGTCTCTTCTTGATATGGTTAATTCTCTTTTCAGGTCACAGTTCATTTGGAGTTTCTTCTATAAGTGTTGTTAGTTCTCCAAAAACATCTTTATAAATGATTAGTACTAAAAAAAATTCAAAATTTCTTTAAGCTTACTAACGTTTTCCATTGGATTCTTCCTAAGTAACTGTTCAAATCACTCGGGCATAGTCTTTACTTGTCCATATTTTGATGGTTGATTGGTATCAACAAAAAATGGTCACACATCCAATAAGACTTCCTTTTCCTTATGGACATCTAGTGCGGCTTTCTTTTGTGTCGTAGGTTTCACATGCGGTTTTCCATGTTGTGTATTATGGTATGCTCTTGTCGCAACACCTCCTCTTGTAACCACGACGATGTTAGGTTCTATCGGCTTGAGATAAAACATCTAAATATTTTGGTTAGGGTTCTTATTCTGATTCTGCACCAAGTTGGGATTTGCGACAGTTCGATCCTTCCATTTCTCAATCAATTATGGACACTATTCAACAGTGTGATCAAATGCTTTATAATATGTACATGTTGTTATCACTCAAAATATACCTAAGGTTTTGAAAGGTAATCTCAAGGTAACAACAAAACCACTTTTAGAAATAAACTGGCTTTTCTTTCCAGAGAGGGATCTCTCAAATACAAATTTAACAAGGCCAGATATTGGAGTCAACAATTTTAAGTTATGGCAGATGGTTGAAACAAAACATATAACCATTGGGCTATGGATTCAAAATAGATGAAGATAATACAAAGTTGCTTACTCAGAATTTCAACAAAGGCAAGATAATTATTCAGCTACAGTCATTCATTGATTTTCAGGCGATAGGAAAGAAACATGAACAGTCCATCAATATAGAGCATCACAGGATGAATTCCATATCAAATTTAGAAGAAATATTTGTGAATATCTGAGACAATAGCCAGAGCATAAATGTATGAATTCTGAAACTATTAAACACTGCGTTCAGACATGAAAGAAAATAGAATGAAAGGTAAACACTTAGAAAACACTCACAAGGAAAGAGAGCACAAACTGTAACATAAACAACACATGAATCTTTGAAGATAAACTAGCATTCGGATCTGTAATTTTATTCAAAAAGGTTCTCACAAAACATCAGTCCAATCTTACAGGTTCCAACCCTTGATACATTAATAAAATTCAAATATATACAAAATAGTTTCTTCCAAGAACGTCACAAACCAACTAACTGTTAATCATAAGTTCTTGTAACCATTTCCCTAATAACTAGGAATAATAATTACATGCTTTGCTTGAAATAATAGACTGCTTGATTATAGCAGAATCCATAACTGAAAGACACCACGAACAAATAGCTTCCTGAAACGGCAACACCTGTCTTTATGAATGTAATATGTATTTGGTTTTCCCAAATTTTTGTAGAATTCTCCACTATTCTATATTTGGAGTGTCATACTCTGTCATCTCTCTTATTGACACCTACAAATCCACATAAGATTCATAAGACACAGCTGGTAATCCTTTTTTAATAATTAAAAACATGTCCAATATTTCAAAGTCTTCTTTCAACTTTTCAACAATGACCTTTCCTGTTAATCCTTTGACTAAATCTTCAAATTTAGAATGATCCATGCGATTTTGTACCAATAAGCTATGATATTGTTCCCGGGAAAACAATCGTCCTTCATCATCCCAAAAATAAGGGAGACCATCATCAAATAAATTTTTAAAAGTCGCCCTGAAATCCTTGATTTGAGAAGACATCTGATTTCAGTTTTGCAATTTTTATACAACTCAATCAGGACTTGCTTATTGAAGGATTCAGGGTTTACAGGAAAACTATCAGGCAGACTTAACATCCCGCGAACAAATTTCACGTCAATTCTACAAAGAAGTTTTTAAAGTTGTATGACTCATAATAACTCTTTCAGAAGATGAATAACTATTTGCACACCACTCGACTAATTCAGGGAAAGGTAGGGTTTGTTCGACAGCAAAGTAATATAGGAAGGAATTGCAGACATTTAGGATATCATTTCCCTATGACTTATACTACCATAAACGTTCTTTTGAGACTGACACACTACATACTGACAGAATAGGGTCAAACACATTCCTTTCTCTATCAATAACCACTTCTTCTCTCACATCCAGAACCCTGCACAATATCCCTGAACTCTGCTTCTTCTCCATAATAAAACAACGGCAATAAGTCTTCAACAAGAATTTCGTAGTTTTAAGGCTTACCTAGTAACTATCAGATATGTAAAAATTGACTTTTGGAAAAATATGGTGCACTGTCCCATCTTGTTTTCTCTGGCATCATGCAAACAAAATAACTTTACGTTGGTCAACTCACCTTTTATACAATGAATAATGATTCTGGGACCCCCAACAAGTTGTTTCTCCTTTACCACTTTCCTCAGTGTAACTCATTAAAAAATGCCACGTGGAAATCGGTTTGAATTCTGCTACTGCTCATCCATTTTAACTATCTCACAAGTTTGAGCTCCAGATTAGACTATAACCGTTGATAATATTTCCTCCCTTATTTGACCGTTGGATCAAATCCACTCTACGCAATCCGCCAGCCTTTCTCCTCATTCAACCTCGCATCTCCACATTGCGGATTACCTTATGACCATAGATTTACTCTTCTTTATCTCATTCCAATCGATTTTTTTATCTTGTTAACCCATTCCGCTCTCCATCAAAACTTATTTCTCGTGTAACTTTTTTCAGCAGATCAATTTGCAACCGTAGATCTGCACGATCACAAATCTACACACTCCAATTGTGCAGTAAATTAATCAAAGTGCGCATTTTGATAAATAATCATGAATACTAACCTTTTACCAACTTTTAATATATTCCCTTATCATTTCTTGATCATATATTTTTCAATTGTTCAACAGAAAGGGTGCTAACAACTAGCTCCATTAGGGATTCTATCCTCCCCATGAGGTAGCAAAGAACCCCGTAGACCAGGTGCCAAATCCATTCGGTTTCTCTCAATTTTTCTCTGAAATCCTCAACCTGTTCTAAACTGAACCATCAACTGAAACCATTTTGCAAACAAATCCCACTCTGTAAACCTGTAACTTGTCACCTGTCACCCCTTCTCTGAAGACTGAAGCCAAATGTAATTGCAAACCTGAACTTTGAAACTAAAACTGAAATCAAACTAAAAACTACTGAAAGAAATGATAAAAAATGTTGAGCTTATTCACACCTATCTACCTACCCTACTTTACTGAGCACGAATTCCCAATCAAATAAACTCTGACTTCCAATGAATCCAATCAAGCAATTTTTTCAATAATTATGCTTCTTCCTCATGCTTGATTGAAATTAGAACATAAGAATATAATAGCAAAAGGTTATGATGAAAAATTTGTTCTTTGCTGCAAACATATAACCAACTACCCCATCTGAAAAATTTATCCATGTACTCTGCTACTGGATCATAAAAAGCATGACAAATTTCAAAATACTCAATCAATTGTTTGTCATGACAAGGCTGTCCAAAAAGTTACTCCTCTTGCATATTGTCGAGCTGATCTTCACAAGAA
This sequence comes from Pseudotsuga menziesii, assembly GCA_001517045.1. NCBI lineage: Eukaryota > Viridiplantae > Streptophyta > Pinopsida > Pinales > Pinaceae > Pseudotsuga > Pseudotsuga menziesii. Next base: position 5,930 of record LPNX011004469.1, on the reverse strand, counting down.
CTTTGAAAGGAATTGTCATTTTTTTTTTTAAATGAGATATCAACAACCTCATTTAATATTTTTGACTTTACAACTCCATTCTTCTCAAGCACTTCAAGAGGAATATCATTTTGTTTTTCAACAGGATTAAGTAAATACATGTTTTCTTAACAAAAAATTTCTGAATTGGAAAGATTTAAAGAAGCATCCCATTGAGAGTCCTCATCTCCTTCTTTGTGTTTCATTTCCTCATCACAAACCACTAATTTCTCCACCTGTTGAGATTGATTGCATGTCTATTCATCTTTACCATATTCCGTAAGCAAATAGGGCTTTGTATATTCATGTAGATTTTCATGAAAATTTTGAATGTGATCAACACTCAAAGGTATTTCTTCAACCATTAACTCAAAATATGATCATTCTTTACTTGCAAATTCAAAAAATAAACATGTGGATGGATTGTAAGACTGAAAATTTCCAGAATCAAAATTCTTTATGTAATCACCCACAGAAGCATTAGAACTTAGAGGAAATTGCTGCTGCAAATAGGAATTTTCTGATTGGGAATAGGCAGCCTCATCTTGAAACAAAACTTCGGAAGTGGAATAATATGAAGAAGGGTTTGATTGACCATCCCAAATTCCTTCTTGGTCACACAAAGATTGACAAGACTGCTGCAAATTATCATCTACTTCAGGAAAAGAAATGTAGCTGGTTGAATCAAAGTTTTGGCTCATGTCTCTTTCAGTCGAGGAAGAAATTATTAACTGCTGAGATTTTTCTTGAATGTGAAGACAACTAGTTTGTATTTATTTTTTCTGAAATGGGTTCTCATATAAAATTTCTAAAATCTCTTCATCCACTAACTCATCATCACTATACATGTTTTCCAAAT
>LPNX011004467.1:242037-258649 GCA_001517045.1 Pseudotsuga menziesii | reverse complement strand
GGTTTTGCCTCTTTCCTTGTTTCATATGGACTTGCAGTATGTAAAAGGGTGACTAAGCGTTGTTTCTAGGCCCTATATTTTGATTTATTACTCATAAATTTAGGCTTAAGGGGGGGTGTTAGAATAATCAACGCATATTATTTACCCACTTAGACATTAATTCATTTATTTTTGTCTTATTTGCCTAGTCCATGAGTCCCACCATGTGCAAGTTGCCAATTGCCTATCCATAGAGGTAAAACTTGCCATTATTGACTCATGTAGTGCTTGGAAAAGCCTTAGGAATCCAATCTGCTTTATTCCTGGCCTCCTAGGCGCCCTTCTGCTTTTTCTGCTTTATTGCCTGCTTTTTCAGTGTTTTAAAACACATAGGAAAGCAAGACTAGGTGAGGTGAATCAGCTTTGTTTCCTCTTCCTCCTCCACTCTTTCCTCCATGAAAAATCATGTATGAGCTTCCATTTGACCACTCTTTAGCTTTCCTATGCACCCTTGCTAATTCGTGGGGTCCTTGATAGATTTGGGATCAGCTTTTTACACCTATGGGGGATTTGCCTATTTTGGGTAAGCCTGCTTTATGTTAGATTTGGATGCTTCCTTATGCATTCGATTTGCTCATGTATTCTATATATTCAGCAGCCTATGTTATTATAGGGTTCACTATTGTACACTCAGTTAATATAATTTTGTGTTACAGCTCCATATTCAGTCTCCATTGTTGATAATTTTGCATGATCAATTGTTAATTGTTGTGGGTGAAATTAATCTAATGCAGGCCTGAATTTCTACATCATCAAAGAAATTTCAAGGCCTCTCTCCATAATACAAACTAAATACCATAACATTCCATTTAAAATAAATATCATCATAAGAATTAAATGAACAGAGGAGGCATCCTTGCTGAATTATTGTAACTTCGAAGAATATTCTAAAATATTTCATGATCCGTGATGTTCCTATCGGGATAATTGATTGTATTAATTTATACCTCGATGTTCCTATCAGCAAAATTACCTAAATTCATGAGGAATTCCCCTCCATTGTAAGTCGGGTGATTAGTACCCTAGTTGTGGTTACTCAAGCCTATATAACTGAATTAGGATTACTCGAGCCTACATAACTGAGTCTAATATTAAGTAAACGAAAGAATATAAATAGAGGTGTGGCTCTCCTCATTTGAGACACACAAACACTCACTTGTGTAGCACATGAGAGAGAGAGAGAGAAATAGCTATAGTGGGAGAAGAAGGAGGATCAATCTTTTGGGTTTTACCTTTTATATTTTTGTGGCATCTATATTGAGGAATATTTTGGTGGGTTTTTCCCATGATAAATCTTTGTGTTCTTTTTGTGTGGTTATGCTAGTCTATATTTCAGTGATCTTTTGGCTTTTGGTTATGGTGTTATGATGTTAAAGTTTTTAAGATCTGATATAACCGTTAAAAATTAACATGGTATCAGAGACACCCAAAAAGAAGTCATTGTGCAACCAAAATAGTACTTTAGCTACAGCTATGGAAGATTATGGTTTCATGTTTGAAAACCCTAAAATATTAAAACTAGTAGTTTTTGTAGATTCACTATATCTTGATATTAGAGAAGGATCCAGAGCCGGAACTTTCAAAGGCCGAAGATAAATTCCTGATTTACACTGTGTAAAGGTTTCAGCCTCAGATTTGCTATATTCTAGGATATATGATTCCTCCCAGTTAGGGTTCCAGCCTCTCTCACGATTCAGCCTTAAACAGGTTACCTAGAGAGAATAGCTATATCTCGGGCTACAAAGGTCCAAATGAAATTTCACAAGATGTTTGAGAAATGGCATAGAATTTATGTTCTGTGGTAACAATTTCAGACCTCTAAGATAAAATAGTGACACATGGAAGTCCGTACAAGTTTTCTCTTTTGAACAGTCATGAAATAAGTTACCTTGGTAAAATGTGTATAAGTCCCAATTAATGAAACCAATTCAGCTTAAACCTACGTTGTTGGATAGATAACACACAAGGATACCTCATTCAAGAATTTGAGACACAGAGGAGTAGTAATTTAAGAGATATCTTAGAAACAATATCAGAAATCCTGTAAAAGAAATTGAAGAAAACTAGGGCATCATATATTTTGCAATTCTGATCACAGTTTTGGAAAAATGAATATGCTTCTCAGCTCACCTCCAGGAGGAACATATTTCTATCCAATCAGATATGAAATATTCCAAGTTTTTAAAATTAGTTTTTCTCTGACAAACCCTAGATCAGTGAGATTCAGATCTAGGAAAATCATCTCAAACCAGTAAGATCTAATCCTTTGCCATTTACATTTGATGTTCTCATTTCAAAATGACCGAGCACCTCAGCTTGATGACAAGCTTGGTGAAGCTGAAAACTTCTAAGCATCGAAGCATAGAATTTCACTTGATCTTGAATAAAATGAATTGGACTCCTTCATAAGTAGAGAAGTTCCAATTCCAAAGGGAAATGAGGGTAAAGCCTTACACAAGAAGAAACGCGACTCATAATAACAGAAGAGAAGATAGGAGCAAATGGGGTCAAGCACTCATGATTCAAAGAAGATCCGTCAAGCGATGAGGAATATGAAGAACTCAATTCTTGAATAACCTCTTATTGATCTTAGCATTTGGATAAGAAATGATGATGTCATGAATGAAGAAGATGATGAAGCAGAAGGATCAAGGAGTCTACCCATGAAACGAATAAAAGATAAGTATTCAATTGTCATTTCATGATATTATTTTATATTCAGTTGATGTGTTATGAATGATAAAATGTTTGCATTAATGAGAATATACTACTAATATGCATGTGATGGGTATGTAGCTCATGGTGCTATACAACTCTCCATTGCTACTTATCTAGAATGAAACCTCCTTGCTGACATATTGGATTAGTACACAATCCCAATGATGTCATCTAGAAAGTTTCTATGAGATATGGATGAATGTTGTATTGGCTAAACAATTGAATGATGCACCGTTATGCATATGTTCTATGAAATGGTTCTAACCATGCAACTGGTGCATTTGACTTATAAGAAAGGTCTTGTACAACCGCCTACAAGAAAAAAAGGATGAGACTTGTTCTGAAGAATAAGTGATGAAAATTCAAGATTCACTCCAATAAACATGAATCTAAAGATCCCAGGGTTAGAGACACTGTGACGAAAGAAAGAGCTTCATCGAGTGGTAGATCCACCTTGAAGGATGAAGACCATCATGGTTACGAGATATAACTCAGGATGAAGGAAAGAATGGCGAGACTTCCAAACCAAAGAAAGAGGCCTCAGACACACTGTAGTTGTGTAACACAGTTGGGTGACATCATTAATGCTAACCGTTCCATCTATGAAGGAAGCTATGATCAAAGAGTAAAACTTGATCATAGCGAATGATGTCTGCGATATGGTTTCGAGAACTAAAGGGAAGTCCCTACTATCTTCCATATGGATCTACCAGAACAAGTGTACAAATCAAGGTTCATCGTTTGCCTCAGTATGAATAGATTATTCCATGACATACTCTATTTACTAGACCCACCAGAAGTACATATCAAGCAAAGAACCAGATGTATAGAATGAAGAGGGAAGTTGATGCTCCACTTCACAGGGAGTGACTATAGAAGATCTCTAAGTTCGAAATGGCACGACATGATGGACAACTTCTTGATGGATTGAGACTTTACCAAGAGTAAAGTGGGTTCCAACCTTGAAGGTTGAATACAAAAGACTAGGATATGTTTAAGACCTGACAAAACGAACTCATGGAATATTCTATGATGAAAGAATACTAGAATCATGTTTGGGATATAGTACTCAAACCAGAAAGAAAGAATGTAGTATCTTCCAAATGGATTTGTAAGATAAAATATGCTGCTGATAGAAGTAATAGAAGACATGTGGCTAGAGGTTTATCTGAGAAAGAGGGAATTAATTCTGAAGAGACACTTTCTCTAGGAAGGAAGGTACACTTCCTTCAGAACTATCATGGTACTTTCTTCCATGATGAAGTGGGATACACACCAGATGGATGTAAAGATAAGCCTTCCTTAATGGTATGATTGAGAAAGAGTTTTACATCGAATAGTCTTAAGGATTTGAAGTTGAATATAGATGGAGTCACGTATGCAAGTTGAAGAAGGCCCTGTATGGCCTGAAGCAAGCTCCCAAAGCTTGTTATGGAAGGATAGATAGTTTCCTGATGAGATTTGGCTTTACCAAGAGTAAAGCTGACCCTAACGTTTACTTCAAGGTTATAGAATATGAACCTGGCATACTATTACTGTATGTGGATGATCTATTTTTTATGCAGTGGAAATTTTGAAGAGATTTGATATGTTGGAATGTAAAGCCATGGCCATGCCGATGGATTCCAACTTGAAGTTGTTAGCTAATGACCCTTAAGAGTTAGCGGATGTGGCTCGATACAGGAAGATTATTGGGTTGTTGATGTATCTAATAAAGACCAGATAGTACATTTATTTTGTTGTGAACAACTTATCGTGTTCAACCTAGACATGTTCACTTAATAGCTGCAAAACATGTGATGAGATATCTAAAAGGGACTATAGAATTTGTTCTATACTATGATTGAAACCATGATTACAGATTGTATGGCTATATAGATGGAGATTAGGCTGGAAGTCTCTCAGATAGGAAAAGCACTTAGGTGGATGCTTTCGTCTAGGGTCTTCTATGATTTCATGGTTTAGTAGGAAGCAGTCCAGTATTGCTGTTAGCATGGCGAAAGCAGAATACATAGTAGCTTGCTCTGCTAGTTGTGAATCCATATGGATTCAGAAGATGATGTCAGGTCTCGTTGATTTAGAGATGGATACTACTGAGATTATATGTGATAACAAGAGTTGTATAAAGATGACAGAGAACCCAGTGCTCCATCGAAGCACATAGAAATCCGGAATTTCTACATTTGAGATAATATACAGATGATGATGTTTTAGTATTCCCATACTGAAGATATAGATGATGTTTTGGCATTTACATAATATAAATGCAGATGATGGTGATTCAATATTTCTATGCTAAATAAATAGATGATGATGTTTTAGATGATCATGTTACAAGATGATGATTCAACACTGATGAGTTGACGAAGCCTCTATCTCGAGTAAAGTTCAAAAACCTTCGAGACAAGATTGGTGTTGTTTGAAAATAACTTCCTCAAAAGCAGGAGCAGTGATGTTGTACTGGGATTGTATCATCCCTGGACACTTGTCCTAAAGTGATTCAGTGACTTCAGTCCTCGAGAATGAAGAGGGATTGTATCATCCTAGAAAATTTGTCCAAAGTGGATCCAGTGAGTTCGGTCCCCAAGAATGTGGAGGGATTGTATCATCCCAGGACATCTGTCCGGAATGAATCCAGTGACTTTGGTCCTTGAGAATATGGTGGGATTGTATCATCCCTGAACTTCGGTTCAGAACGGATCCGATGGATTCGGTCCTTGAGAATGTGATAGGATTGTATCATCCTTGAAATTTGGCTCAGAACGGATGCGATGATTTTGTTACTTGAGAACATGGTAGGATTGTATTATCCTTGAAATTTGGTTTAGAATGAATATAGTGACTTTGGTACTTGAGAACGTGGTAGGATTGTATCATCCTTGAACTTCGGTTCAGAATGGATGCGGTGACTTTGGTACTCGATAATGTGGTAGGATTGTATCACCCTTCAACTTTTGTTTAGAATGGATCCGGTGAATTCGGTACTCGAAAACGTGGTAGGATTGCATCATCCTTGGACTTAGTCCTAAAGTGATAGGGACTGATTATCCTGTAATTGAATACAATGACTTTAGTTGTCGAGAATGTGGTGGGATTGCATCATCCCTATAATTTATGTCCAAAAGTGATCGGAAGACTTTTTTCTTCATATTGTGGATTGCAAGTTGCTGCTGCTACTAATGATGTTCCTAATAGAAATATTAGAGTGTGATGATGATGATGTTCCTAATCAAAAGATGAGACTGTGATGATGATGATGCTACTAATCAAAAGATCAGAATATGATGATGATGATTATGATTGCTTATAAAAAGATCAGAATGTGATGATGACGATGTTGCTAATCGAAAGAGCAAAGTATGATGCTGATGATGATTGTTGATTGAAAGATCAGAATGTGATGATGATGATGTTGCTGATCAAAAGTTTAGAATATGATGATGATGATGATGCTAATCAAAAGTTTAGACTATGATGATGATGATATTGTTAATCGAAAGATCAAATTATTGTTGATGACGATGATGATGTTGCTGATCGAAAAGTCAAAGTATGATGATGATGTTATTGATCAAAAGATCAAAGTATTGTTGATGACGATAATGATGGTGTTTAATCAAAATATCAAAGTTGATGACAATGATGTTGTTTGATCAAAAGATCAAAGTATTGGTGATGATGTTGTTGATGATGATGATGTTGCTAATCAAGAGATCAAAGTGTTGATGATGATATTGTTGACGATGATGATGTTGCTGATTGAGAGATCAAAGTATTGCTGATGGCATTGGTCAAATTATTGTTGATGATGATGATTGTTGATTGAAAAGATTGAAATGTTGATGATGATGATGTCGATCGAGCGGTCAAAGTGTTGTTGTTGCTGAAGTTTCAAGATGAAGACTATATGCTGAAGATGATGAAAAGCTTCCAATGATTTATAGATGTATCACCCTAATGATGATGTTGATGATTCCCTCCTTCTCCTATTGTTGTTGTTGTTGATTATGTTGTAGAATACCCTTCTCTTTAATGGGGAGTGTTGAATTATTGTAACTTCGAAGAATATTCTAAATATATTTGGTGGTCCCTGATGTTCCTATTGGGAGAATTACTTGTACTAATTTATATCCTGATGTTCCTATCGACAAAATTACCTAAATTCATGAGGAATTCACCTCCATTGTATGTCAATTCATTAGTACCCCGGTTGTGGTTACTCGAGCCTACATAACTGAATTAGGATTACTCAAGCCTATATAGCTGAGTCTAATATTAAATGAATGGAAGAATATAAATAGAAGTTTGGTGCTCGTCATTTGAGACACACACACTCACTTGTGTAGCGCATGAGAGAGAGAGAGAGAGAGAGAGAGAGAGAGAGAGAGAGAGAGAGAGAGAGAGAGAGAGAGAGAGAGAGAGAGCTGTGGCTGGAGAAGAAGGAGGATCAGTATTTTTGGTTTTACCTTCTATGTTTTTGTGGCATCTATATTGAAGAAGCTTTTGCTGGGTTTTTCCCATTAGGGTTTTCCTAGGATAAATATTTGTGTTCTTTTGTGTGGTTGTGCTTGTCTATCTCTCAGTGATATTTTGGATTGTGGTTATGCTGATATGATGCTAAATGTTTTAAGATCTGATATAACCATGAAAAATCAACAATAATGACCATCCATGTGGTCCCATATCTAAAATTTGTTCACACATATAAAAATCCACAGTACTAATTAAAACTATTATGATCACATCCCATAAAAATCACTTTTTCCCATCTAACTATTATGCATAGACAAGGCATACAGTAAACAACTAATAGTTAAACCCCTTTTCATGCCAATAAAGGTCACAACATCAAATCCCATGGATGTTCAGACACACCAAGAAATATGAGATGTGGGAAATACGCTGGGATACTTTCTGAAATCTTTTCCAATAAAAATATATGTCGGAAAGGTTCTTTGAGTGAAAAGTGAAATATTTTCATGAACTACACATGGGATCCATGACTACGGATGCATTTATTAACATATTTCTAGATTTGTTGCATTATGTACTGTACATCAAAGAAGAAAAGATAAATATCATCACCAAGGTAAGCATTTTCATCAGAAAATAATATTGTGAGAAGGGATCCATCCAAACTGAGATGTTATACATGCAATGAAATAGGACACTATGCTAGAAGTTGTCCCATGAATAAGGATGGATCCAAGAAGAAGAGGAACTCCAAAACAAGACATCATGCTCACACTGTTGAGGATGATGATCCTTTAAGGAAGAAAGTAAACCAAGAAAGTGAAGACTCTTCAAGTGAAGATGAATATGTTTTGATCTCCACTCTCACAGGAACTATCACTCATGGCAGCAAAGATTGGTTTATTTGTGAAAGGGAAGAATACAAAGAAGACATTTCCAAGTATTGAAATCAAGGAAAAAGGAATATTATAAATCATCCACTCCGATGTATGCGGACCAATGTCATAAAGTTCACGAAGCGGGTATGTATACTATGTTTCATTTAGTGATGACTTTTCTAGGAAGACATGGATTTACTTCATGAAGAACAAAGATGAATTTTTCAGCAAGTTCAAGGAATTCAAACCCTTGATTGAGAACCACACAGAAAATAAGATCAAGACCTTTCGATCAGATAATGGTGAAGAATTCACATCAAATGAATTCAAAGACTTATGCAAAGAATCAGGGATTAAGATGGAGTTGTCCACTCCATATAATCCACAACAGAATGGGTTTGTAGAAAGGAAGAATAGAACTATCATGGAAGCTACAAGAGAAATGATTCATGATCAGGATGTTCCCATGCATCTATGGGTAGAAGCAGCTAGAACAACGGTGTATGTACAAAACCGTACTCCACACAGAGTACTCGAGAACAAGACTCCTGAAGAAGTCTTCTCTGGAAAGAAACCAGATATGTAGCCTTACTATGTGATGTTATCAATAAAGAACCTTCCAACTATGAAGAAGTGATAGAACGGAAAGAATGAAAGGATGCTATGATCGAAGAGTATCAATCTATCATGAAGAATGATGTTTGGGATGTTGTCCCAAAACCAGAAGGGAAGTCAGTTGTAACTTCCAAATGGATCTACAAGATCAAGAATGCTGCAAATGGTAGCATAGAGAAATATAAGGAAAGATTTGTTGCTCGTGGCTTCCAACAGAAGGAAGGAATAGATTATGAAGAAACCTTTGCACCTGTAGCCAAATACAATTCCATTAGATTGGTACTTGCTTTGGCTGCAGTGATGAAATGGAAGATACACCAAATTGATATCAAGACTGCTTTCTTGAATGGTGTAGTGCAAGAGGAAGTGTATGTAGAACAACCACTCAGTTTTGAGACACATGATAGGGAGTCTCATGTGTGCAGATTGAAGAAAGCCCTGTATGGTTTGAAACAGGCACCCAAGACATGGTACAATAGAGTTGACAACTTTCTATCCAGTTTGGGCTTTACCAAGAGGAAAACAGATTCCAACCTTTACTACAAGATTGAATATGGCAGCCAGTGATGCTTCTATGGTATGTAGATGATCTGTTTGGAACATGTATGGATGAGTTGATTACTGATACGAAGACAAATCTTGCTATCGAGTTCGAAATGAAGGACTTAGGCATGATGCATTATTTTCTAGGCATGGAAGTGTGGTAGAATGCAGATGGGATCTCCCTTGGACAAGAGAAGTATGCAGTAGAGATCCTGAAGAGGTTTGGGATGATGGAATGCAAGGCCATGACCACACCAATGGCATCAAACCTAAAGCTATTGAGTGATGCTTCATCAGAAACAGATGATGCGATGATGTATCATCAGATGATTTGGTCCTTGAGGTACCTGATGAACACCTTGAGCCAATTTTTGACAGATCCAATAAATGTTCACTTGATTGCTACAAATCATATTCTGAGGTACCTAAGGGGTACAATTGATTATGGGCTCAAGTACAAGGAAAATCAGAATATTAACTTGGAAGGTTATGTTGATTCAGATTGGGCAGGTAGTTCCATTGATAGGAAGAACACTTCAGGATTTTTCTTTAGTATGGGATCGGGTGTGATATCTTGGTTTAGTAGGATTCAATCCTATGTGGCACTGAGTATCGCTGAAGTAGAGTATGTCACCGCTTGTTCAGCTAGTTTTGAGGTAGTATGGGTGCGGAAGCTACTGACATATTTATCTGATATCCATATGGATGGTACTTCTATACATTGTGACAACCAGAGTTGCATGAAGTTGTCAAAGAATCCAGTGTTCCATGACAAGTCAAAGCATATCAAGATCAAGTATCACTATATTAGGGATATGGTACATAGGGGAGCAGTGAAGCTCTAGTATGTTGCGACGGAGGAACAGATAGCTGATGTGTTGAAAAACCCATTATCTAGGGTGAAGTTCGAGTACTTCACAGAGAAGCTTGGTGTTCTCTAGATCGAGGCTTCCTCCAAATGGAAATGATGAGACCCAGAGCCATTCTGACATGGTGAGAGGATTGGTTCCTTCCATGGTCAGCTGTAAGGGCTGAGCCATTCTGTCATGGTGAGAGGATTGGTTCCTTACATGTCATATGTGAGTGCTGAGCCATTCTCATGTGACTATGGGAATGGTTCCTACATGATCAGATATAAGCACTCAATGCCATTCTGGGAATGGAGGTGCCTGTTCAGTTACCACGTAGCTCAATCTGGGACTTGGGGCCATTATGATATGAATGTAGGATTGGTTCCTACAAGATCAGATGTGAGTGCATGCCCTTTTGAACATGCAAATTGGATTGGTTCCTCGCATGTGTCGGATGTAAGTGCAGAGCCCTTTCGAACATGCATGTTGGATTGGTTCCTCGCATGTGTCGAATATAAGTGCTGATCCTTTTTGACAATGGTTGTCAGATGTAAGTGTAGAGCCTTTTTGACATTGGTTTTCAGATTTAAGTGCAGAGCCTTTTGGCATGGAGGATTGGTTCCTCGCATGACCGAGTGTAAGTGCTGAGCCATTCCGACATTGGTTGATGGATGTGAGTGTTGCACCTTTCTGAGAGGGTTCTGGGCTACGTTACCACATGGTCAGATGTGAGTGTAGGGCGTGCCTTTTTATATGATTATAGGATTGGTTCCTACATGATTAGATGTAATTGTTGAGCGAGCCATTCTGACTTAAGGTCAGATATAATTGCTATAAAAGGCCTACACGGAGGGTAGGCCTACAACCAGCATGAAAAAGGGCTAGCGCTATAGAAATTCATGTGATGAGAAGAATCATGAGATAGCACCCATGAAGATTCAATGTTGATGATCTAGCAGAGCTAATCCAAATCGAGGAATGATCCAAATCCAGATTGAGGGATGATCTAGATCTAGTGATGATGATCCAGATCCAGTGATGATCCAAATCCAGTGATGATGATCCATATCAAGTGATGATCCAGATCTTGGTGAAGAAAACTTGAAGATGAAGGTAACTTGAAGATAAAGATGACTTGAAGGTGAAGATGACGAGGACTCAATGATGATCCAAATGATACCGAGAATAAGACTTGTTCTGACAAGTTGTGTCGAGAGAATACCTTCTTAGTTAAGAGGGAGTGTTAATGTAATTGTAACTTCAGAATGTATTCACTTGTATTTCTTATGTATTGTAACCCGATGTTCATTTCAGGATGTATTTGTAATGTACTTGAGTCATGTCATGCCCCGATGTTCCTATCGGGAAGTTTCTATAATGTAAACAAGTCATGTCAAGTCAAGGTGGTTAACCCTCCTATTGTCTAAGGGATAAAGTCCCCATAGTTCCTGGGAAATAGGGTTATTAAACTCATCTAGTGAAGTCGGCCCTAGTTGGGTTTAGTCAAGTCAAGAATTAGTATAAATAGAGAGCTAGACTCTCGGTTTATCACAAACTCACTCACACTTATTTGTGGCGCATAGTTGAGGAAGACAAAGATAGTGGGCAAGGAAGAAAGAGGTTACTGCAGTCAGGAGATCATCTTATTAGTTTTGGGTTTCACTTGGGTGTTGATTCTATCTCTGAGGAAGTTGCGGGGTTTTCTCCATTTATGGGTTCCCCGAGGAAAAACACTATGTTCATTGTCTCTTGTGTTTGATTGTTGTGCTTGTTGTTCTCTTAGTTTAAAGATCCTAATGTTATGCTAGCTTAATGTTAAAAATCTAACACCAAATACCTTAGCCAAATCCAATGAGGACAACCAGATGAGCCTTTACCGCTCACCTTTAGGTCTCTTTACAATCGAGTTAACCAAGCCTTTAAAATAGGCTTCATTACATGTAATTTCATGGACACAAAACATACTATGCGCAACAAATACAATCTGCTAAACAATCAACTCATGCCCAGCCCTAAATATACATCTAGTTTCATAGGTATCTAAACAACCTAGGGTATGCATGCCATTCCACGTCTTACAGTCGCATGCCCAATTACATATAAAAAACTAAATTTTTACAACTCCAAAAAATAGTAATAATTTTTCTAACATTGCATTTTTTTTGTTACCCCACCCTTACAATGCCACCAACACTCTCTTCAAAAAAATTTCAAAGTCTTTACAAAATATTAGTAAACCATCACGCATTGGTTCAAGCATCCATTACTCCACTCAAACCTCCCCACGCAGGTGCTCGTCACTTTCGCGTAGGTGGTCTGGCTTCTCTCTGCATGAACTTCAACACATAGAAGTGTTCGAAGTGAACTACAGCATACATCCACCACGCCTGCTTCCTTCTCCTCTATGCAGACTCGAATATAAACCTTTGCTTCATGTGGGCCTCTATGCGGACTCGAATATGAACCTTTGCTTCATGTGGGTTTGGTATGACCTTTGCAACAACTCTTATGAGCTTCTTCACAACTAGCTCTGATGGACTGCGAACTCTTAACGCTATATATGTGGGTGATCTATGTCCTCTCCACCATTTTTATTCCAAAAGAAAGCATTCTCCAAACCGCAAACAAAGCATCAAATAATAAATTAGAGAGTCCAAACACCAAACTCCTCCAACGGCGACCCCCAGTGACCTTTCTTCTCCACGTTTGCTGACAACGATTCTCTTCTCGGCAGATCTCTACATGTGTTGAACCAATATGTGTTCTAGTCTTTCTTAGGTAGTTTTCATTACTTCACACGATCCAGCATGAGGCACATTCCTTCACAACTAGTTTGCAAACAGAACTAGTTCAAAGTTTGCATTCTTCAGAAAGGATTCCAGGTGTTGTCACCTCAATGCTCAGCAGCCAACGACTTCTAGGAAAATATTTACACTCAGCACACGGTCTCTTTTAGCACTCCAACTCTAATACCACTTGTTGGGCACTAAGCCCACATACATTATAAATATGCAACTACAGAAAACAAGAAAGTATAACAAATTTACACAGAACATCCAATGGCATAAGAAACACAGAAGTTATGTGGTTCACCCACTGAATGTGGGCTACATCCACAGGGCAAAATAATGCAGTCTTTATTCATCATCAACAATATTTTACAAACTATCGTGGAGAGGGTTTAAAACCCCAGCTCAATATTAGTCTCAATGGGCCACATATTTAAGCATCCCTTCAGTTACAGATAATTGATTATATCGTTGGTGAAACCACCTTGACCTAAACCATGAATTGGTTGTCATATCCAAACACTTCCAATTTCTTCTCGGTAAACATATTTGACACAATGTTGCATGTCATATCTAAAATATTTTTTATGTCAAGAAAATTTGCAGCCTGCACAAACCAAATGTAACATACCCATTTAGCAGATCTAAAAATCTAGAAAAGTAATGGAGTAAATTTTTCTTTGCTTATAACGAAAAGGACAACCATGTTAAACTCATGAGAGTGTATAGTCACATAAGAGAATTTTAACCATTCAACACCATGGATATAAATTCTTACTTGAAATAGAAACCCATTTTAATTTCTTCCTTTATGTTTTTACCAAAAATTGAAAGGACAAGTGAGTTATAAGTAACAACTATATTAAGATGTGTGTTAAGGATAAAATGGACAATCCACATTTTACTTTCGGAATTGCTAAATTACTTAGCTATGACTCATTCTATTGATTCATACCATATAGTAAAACACTTTAAGAGACTATTTATTAATTCCATAAGGTCATGGCTATTTGTTAGTGCATTCAAATCTTATTTGCATTCATGTAGTTATACATCAAGAAATGAGGTTGTTAATTAAGTAAGTAGTAATTGATTTATCACTTAAATAGAAACATTATATCTATTTCAATATCAAGGAAAACTCAATCTCACATAAAACACAATATCAACTAAAATAGAGATGAAATACATAACATGTACAGAAAAGAGAAAATACACCAAATATACATGGTTCACCCAATCCATTGGTTACATCCACCAAAGGGTCACATCTTGTGACATTATTTCATTAAAAGGATTACAATCTGCAACATAAATGTTGCCATACTTTTGTTGTCTCTCTTGTATACTTTCTCGTAGAGAGTATCTCTAAACTATGTAGGTCAATACCACTAGGGGTTCTTGTTAAATGATTCATTGAATACGAATGGATCGATCACCAATTCTTTATGTAACATAACAAATAAATATTGTTTGTAACCAAGTAAAGTCATAAGATTGAACACTTCCCTTTACTTATTCCTTCTTTTACTGTCACGTAAGTGCTAACCTATCCAGGGCTAGGACTGTGCC
The DNA here is from genome assembly GCA_001517045.1 of Pseudotsuga menziesii. Taxonomy (NCBI): domain Eukaryota; kingdom Viridiplantae; phylum Streptophyta; class Pinopsida; order Pinales; family Pinaceae; genus Pseudotsuga; species Pseudotsuga menziesii. The sequence continues at coordinate 244,171 of LPNX011004467.1, read as the reverse complement.
GTCGCTGGTCAATACATAATCTATAACACAAGTCAAACAGACCTATTGTGTGTTCTTAAAACACACTAAGAATATACCCTACATACATATAAAATATATCCTTTTCAATACAATATACTCCCTCTTTGAACCATATAGTAGTATCTTTACTCCACCCTATTGAAAATGCCTTCGGCCAAGTTGATTGTGTATCCTCTTATCATACGCTTAAAGTACATCTATGTTGGGATGATGTATGTATGGATATCTATACTTATTTCATGTAAAATTCAAAGATACACACTTAAGTTCCTATCAAATTAATATAGGTATAGGTCACTTGGCGGCTATTCACTCTAGTGAGTAACTATATATATAAGCTCAGAGTTTTTTTGAATACTAAGAAAAAAGCAACAAAATTGTAATATAATACTTAAATTATATCCCACATAATACTTAAATCATACCATAGTATAATACTTAAATCATATCATTACTTGACCTAGTGTTACTTGACTGCTCTTCCTTATCCCATTAATTATCATTAATAAAATACCAATCATCAATAGGTATGTCACGGATATGCATCGTTTGGACTACTCCTGTAATTTTGATGAGTCTATCAGTGAATACCTGCCCAAAAAACTTGTATTCCCTGCTAAACATATAAGTATTTTGGCTACTAGCAGGTTGTCTGGCAGCGAAAGATTATGGTAATCGGTTCACTATGTTATGCACATATGTACATTTTCCCCTCTGAGGAGTAGCTGTGGCTAAACTACTTCGTAAAATTAAACTTAAGTTATAAATCCCAGATATGAGGGTTGTGCCAACACACATATATAATTATCATACCTCTCATATCTGGTTGTAAAAGAAAAATGCCAAAGATGGAGCTCCGATTTCCAATAATCCGTATCTAGAGGAAAGTAACGCTCACAAAAACGACCACCCCAATCGAAGATCTAGAAACTATAAGGAAAAACCTTTGAATCCATAAATAATGGAATTTGCAGCCTCAAACCAATTGAGAGGGTTCATAAATAAAGCAATTGTGCACATCACACGCAGGATGGAATCACAATGGGGTTCAGATCTATAACCCGCAAATGTTGGATCATCCACAAATGCATACAAGAAACAAACAACCTCAAACAAGGCTCAAGGTAGAAATGGTAAGAACCTCCTATTAGATCATTGACAGTCAGAAATATGGACAATAGGAAGCATTTTTCTCTGAGGTTATCATCCATTAATGCCGACATTGGAAAAAGTAAAATGCAGAGTCAAAATTTCTAAATGCAGGTTAATCATAAATGATGAAAATGCAGCTCATGGAGACGCATATTGGGTTACTCTATTTGTCAAACGCATCCATGGTTGATGCTAGATCTAAAACGAAAACCAAAAGAAAACCTGGAATCCAAGATCAATATTCTATGGATCTGAAGGTTAATTCAAATCATTGGTTTGACATATGATAGAAGCGACTCCATAAGAAAATGACTAATGCCATCTTGAAATGAGAGCCGAGAAAAACAAATAAATATATAGATATACCCGCAAGAAAAGAAATGATAACAATATTTTCCTAACAATTATATCATTGTAGGCTAAGAGAAATTCGTAAGTAGAAAACTCCCAAAAGCATGAACCGGGATGAAATATCAATACCGAGTTCAAATCGTTGAGATCATTTTGCAGGAGGGTTGGGGTGTTCTTCCTCTTTTAAGAAGAGAGCACAATGTAGATATCACTCTCTCAAGAATCGCAGAGATCATTTTACGACAGAGCACATGCTCGCCTTGCACAGAGATCTGTTTTCTCAAAATGCCATATCTCTCCCCCCCTACTTCCTCTAAGATCTAGAAATATAAACTAGCGAACCCCCAACAACTCCATAATCAATGTTTATCCATCCCCGTAATTCCTCCAGAATCAGTGGCCATAATCCATGGTAATTAAAGCCTCCATGTTCAACATCTCTCAAAAAGTTAATATCAGTCACATGAGTTTAAATGACGCCTCCAAAATTAATGGCTAATGTTGTACATATATGTATGATATATGAAATTGCATTGGCTATATATATATATATCTGTGTGTGTGTGTGTGTGTGTGTGTATGTATGTATGTATGTATGTATGTATAATTT
>LPNX011004467.1:150314-237798 GCA_001517045.1 Pseudotsuga menziesii | reverse complement strand
TATATATATATATATATATATACTTAGATATACAAAGGTTTTTAAATTTCAAAATTATGGAAGCGAGGGGGACCATGGTGCTCATATGTCCTTAGGTTGGTGGAGAGTTGTCTAGACTCTAGACATACACACTCTTGAGGTGAACATGCCAACTTTTTAGGTTAGTTAGGTGAGCATACAATAATTGCTTAATTTGATGGAGAGATGTCTAGATTTCAAATCTGATTCTAAACATGCAAAGTCTCGAGGTGAACATGCCTTAATTTAGGATCAATGGGAAAAGAGAAAGGCGACAACATGGTGAACATGTAAACTTTTTAGGCTGGTTAGGTGAGCATACAATCATTGCTTAAGTTAGTAGAGAGATGTCAAAATTTCAAATATGATTCTAGACATGCAAAGTCTCACGGTGAACATGTACAATCTCGAGGTGAACATGCCAACTTTTTTTTAGGTTCAATGGGAAAAGAGAAAGGCAACAACATGGTGAACATGTCAACTTTTTGGGCAGGTTAGATGAACATACAATAACTGCTTAAGTTAGTGGAGAGATGTCCAAATTCCAAATATTGACATGTCGAATCTAGAGGTGAACATACCAATTGTTTATGTTCAATGGACAAAGAGGAGGGAGACAACACAGTGAACATGCCAACTTCTTAGGTTAGTTAGGTAAATATACAATCATTACTTAAGTTGGTGATTATTTATGATTAATAAGAAAATAAAAGTTTTTAAAATTAAAATATAAATTTGTGAAAAAAAATCAAATGCAAAACTCAATGTTTAAATTATATATATATAATGCATTTTAATTTTAATTTTGAATGGAAACTTTAAATTCAATTTATTAAAAAAAATAAAATTCACTTTAGTCGAGTCTCCTATAAATATATAATAATAGATTTATGTATAAAAACCAATCAATTAAAAAACTAAACAAATAAAAGGTAATGATTACTAGTGGCGGATTGTAAAAGTGAATAAATGAGAGAATCAAGTGATGCCATTTTTTGGGCATCCAATGAATACATAACCCTAAATTAAAATCCAGCTTATTTAAAACACTTGTATAAAACAGATAAATAAGAAAGTTAATGATTACAAGTGGTCAATTGGAAAGGGTGTATGTAAATTAGAGAATCAAGGGATCCCATACTTTAAGTGCAACCAATCAATACATAATCCTATCAGAGCAACCTTCGGGCAGCCAACATCTTCTCTCGCACTCTGCACACAAATTAAGACAGACCAATGTCCCATGCACGGTGTACGTTCACAAAGTTCAAGTGGAAGACAAGGAAATATGAGAGACAGAAGCCCTCCCTTCCTGTGAATCATCCTCCTAAGCTATTTAGCAGTTAGGCCTGACCTCACGGGACTGTTGGCGTCTTGTAAAAGCTGGGAGGAATCCCTAAAGAGCTGCCTAGAGTTGACAAATTGTGTAAGGTGCTGCTATTATTGTCTTGGTATTTCTTATCAGCTGGCGTGAGAGCAGTCATTGATTGTTACTGTAAGTATTGACTTGAAAAAACTTGAGATTGGCCTCAGCATTTGAGGAGCATCAGCATTCAAATAAGTAAGAAATCCTTATGCCCACTACCCTCTGAATCAATTCCTTCTGCATGTGCATCTGTTTTTCTCTGATATAATTATCTGCATATAGCATCATGTTTTAATGTCTATATTTGTATTTTTGTACCTCTGAAAGAAAAGCACTTCTGCATGTATTGATTCTCTGAAGCTCATATAAAATGGAATTTGAGTTTCATTCATCTTGATGCCTTGCACTATGTGCATAGTTTTTCTCTGATATAATTATCTGCATATGCATCTATGTTTTTCTCTGATATTTTTGTCTCCGTGTAAATTTTATTGCATGGTCAAGTAAATTTTATTGCATGGTCAAGTATAGGATCATCTTTTAATGCTTATATTTGCATTTTTGTACCTATGAAAGAAAAGCATTTTTGTACCTATGCTTAATGCTTATATTTGCATTTTTGCATTTTTGTACCTATGCGTTAGAGTTTCATTCATCTTGATGTTTTGCACTACGTGCATAGTTTTTCCTTCTCAGCAAAGGTGTTGCCTATCTTTTAGCTTGGACTGAATATATCACAATATCACGAGGCACTCATTTTGGTATTTTGTGAAGCTTTTATTTGAATTTCTCTTGTACTGATACACACCATGGTCATTTATGCAGTACCCACTTTGAGGATATACATAGTGAGATATATACAAGTATTGGGTTACTCTTGATCTGCGATCGGTAGTGTTTTGTGGACCCAGTTCACTTTATTCGAAGTCCTAAACACAATGAAGTCGCAGCAGCAGCAATCAGAGTGAGATATATACAAGTATTGGGTTACTCTTGATCTGCGATCGGTAGTGTTTTGTGGACCCAGTTCACTTTATTGGAAGTCCTAAACACAATGAAGTAGCAGCAGCAGCAGTCAGAGTTGCAGAAGAATGAAAGTCCACGGGGCCGTTTTGCTGCAGAAATTCGTGACCCAAAAACCAAAGAACGACGGTGGCTTCGAACCTACGACACAGCACAGGAAGCAGCATGCGCTTATGATTTTGCTGCAAGAGCCATGAGTGGGATCAAGGTGCGGACCAACTTCATCTACCTCAATTCAGAGCACACCAACTCCTCCTGCATCTCTTACTGGTTCTACGTTTCCCACTAATATCAAAGATCCATTTTCACACAAGCCTCAAAATCTGCAAGACTCGTGGCTTGATTGCTTATGGCTAGATTCCAGCACCACGAGGCCTAGCCCTTGTGATAAAGCCAAACAGCAGCAGCAGAAACAACGCTTCAGTGTAAATGGTGGTTACAACATGCTTGGAAACACTGTTAGTTCTTGGAGGCCATCAAATAATGAGATTGAGAACAATAATAACCAGTTGCTTGCGGGAGCTGGTTCAAGCAGCGTGGTTCGCGTCTCTCTTCCAAGAGATCATCAAAGCATTAATGCCAGCACTTGGCAGAACTTGCCCCTAGCTGATCCTCTCCTGCTCTCCTTATCAAAAAACACCATTGATCATACCCATCGTTCTACCATTCCATCCCCAGTTTCTTCATCCACCACTTGTTCCTCAGTTACAAAAATCTCTGATCATAAGGGTGCCTTCAACAACAATATAACTATCACCCCAGACAATGCAATCCCACTGTCAAACCCCATTGAAAGTGTTTATTTCCTTCCATGCTTAGAAGAGCCTGCTTGTGAGGTATGCAGTCCGGTGTCACCATATAGTTATACATTGAGCTCTAATGTGGAACAGCAATTCCAGAACCTTGCAGATAGTAATGGTCATTCAGATTCAGGCCTGTTGGACCAGATCATTAGTGGGTATCTTCCGATGTCTGTCTCTGCAACCAGCCCTGCATCCAGTGTTTGCATCCCAAAGTACTTCAGCCATAACAACACCCTGAATTGTGCTGTTTATGTTCCTCAAGAGAATTATTCTACCATCACTCCTCCACAAGTGATCATATCATGGCAGATATAGAAAGGTGCATTGAAACGAATTATATCGGTTTATACTTCAATCCAGAAGCACAACAGCAGCAACAAGATCAGCAGCAGCAGCCGCCGCCGCCCCCACAAGATCAACCACAGCAGCAGCGGCAACTAGAGGCAAACAATTTCAACAGCACCCACTTCTCAGCTCCCTATCCATACACTGGTTATTTATTCAGCATGCCACCTATTCCAGATGCTCTTGAGGAAATTCTACATCTGACTGCAGAATTGTTTGATTCACAGCAGTATGGCAATGGATATTATAGTTAATAGTCCCTTTCTATTTGCTTTACAATTCTATTTTCTGACCTGAAGCCTGTTTTTGGACATCGGGGAGAGTAGAAGGTATGGATCACAGTGTTAATTCATTCATGTCTGGTTTTGTTGCAGTGAGATATTATTGTTTCGGCTGGTCATACCAGAATGAATTCTGTACTACATTAACCTGTTATTTTCAGTTTCCTCCAAATGTACAGGTTTCAAGTTCTAATTAAGCTTATCAAGCTCTAATTATGCTTATCATTATATCTCTGTGTATGCAATCTTTGCTCCTTCCTGCTTCATGACATTTTTTTTTACTTTGAATATCAATCCATTTAACCATTTTTTTGTTGAAAAATAGAAGAATCAAATGGATATAGAAAATGTTACATACCTGCATTCTCTCGTTTGTTTTCGTGAAAAACAAATCTAAGGGGTTTTTTGAACTACAGTTTTCTGATGAATATGACAGATTTCCACCTAATATTGATTCAGGAATTCAATATAAAAACAGTAAGATGTATCTTATCCCATGGCCATGGCCAATATTTTTCAGAATATAAAAACAGTAAGATGTATCTTATCCCATGGCCATATTTTTCTGAAACAGAAAATACTTTCTATGTGCGTGAGCAAAGATAAGATATTGCGAAGAGAAGTCTGAGCGAACGAACTTTCTCTTTGTGTGAGCAACGAGCTTGACCAGAGAAGTCTGACGGAACTCGATATGACAAAAGAGCTCGGATAGCATTTACTTATATAGGTGCGCATTACCCAAATTACCCCTGCTATGACCCTTTCTATGTTTTTAATTAATTTTTCCTTTCAATTTCTATCTTTTAAAAAAATAAATTTTATTTCAACCGTTAACATAAACATAATATATGGGTTTTAGGGTTTTATTGTTTTATAGATTTTTACCGAATTACCTATTCATGATCCGCCATTTTAGGAGGCAATATGGTCGCCATACCACTCATGTGGGCCACAATGTGTAAGCGCTTATGAAAAACTAGTATGGGCAAGTAGTTGTAACTTCATTGGAGCAATATGGTCGTCATGAGGGCAACAATGTGTAAAGGTATTAAAAATCTAGTATTGAAGGAGGGCATGTTACTTTATGGGAGGACATGATCTATTCCACATGAGAAGGATAATAGGAAGAATAATTGGTATATTTTTGTCATCCTTAAAAAAACATGTACCTTCAAACTATCTAACAAACAAGCAACGAAGTCAACCAAGAATAAGTGGTATATTTGGACCATCATTAACAAACATGTATGTTCAAGCTATCCAACTAACCAACAACTAAGTCAACGGTTGACTTTGATGCTTGTGTGTTGGATAGCTTGAACGTACATGTTTTTTAAGCTCTGGTGTATACTTCATGGGAGGATATGAAGTATTGCACATGAAAATGATAATGTATAACCAAAATCAAATAGCTATTATATCATATACTCTTTGAAGTTTATGATATCATAAATATATTAATTTATTGTAAAATATTTACTCATAAGTCAAAATGTAAACAAAAAATGTTTACATGACATTATAAGATTTATGTTGTAATCTTCATGACATTTATAGTGTACTCTTTATGTGTAAAAAAGATACATAAGATATAACTAAGATATTATTATAAAAAAATCTTTAAAGCATTGTGTAAAAACAAAGTAGGAATTCCCAGTTTTTGACGGGCCGAAATGTTATGCCAGAGTCAACCGAGGAACAACCCGATCCAAGAGTTTTCGAGATGCTCTTAGTCGTTTGAGTAGCTATTCCTGATGGGATTAAGGCCCCATTGCCTTCCCTAAGTTATTCTACGCTACAGGAGAGGATTACGAAAAAGGGGAGAACTAAAAAATACAGTTTATTAATCAAATCCATACCTAAGACTACACAAGTTAACAAATGTTATATATTACAAAATCAATCAGTTAAAATAAAACCATTTCAGGAAATTAATTTATAATACAAAGAGTTAACTGAATATTAACAGAAGTTGGTAAATTTACAGAGATATATTATAAACACTTGTACATTAATTACAAGAAAACAATCTGGATGTAGTATGAATATAAAGATCTGATTCACAAGTTTTCTTCAGTTAATTAATTAAACGGAAACTACTAATCTATTCTAAGTCCTATCGTGATCAGGAGCGTTAAACATATTAACCTGAAATCAAATCTGCCAATGAGACTACTGCATTAATAATTTCTTGAAAATATTCAAAAGAAATTCAGAGATTAAGCAAGATCGTACAATAGGCACATATATCACATGTGTTATGATGTCAATAATTAATTCTACAACATGACATACATCAGCAAATCGAAATCAGTATAAGTCGACAATTATATATAATATATTTTCATAACTCATTAAAGAAATCATGGCAAACATTAATAACATAGAGAATGTGACAAGACCAACCGATAAAACACATATGCGAAGTATAAATACTGTAAACATATATAAGTATCACGAGTTCAACATACTGTAGCTGCTGACCATAAACAGCCTAGAGTCACATAAAAATCAAACAGTGGTCTTGACTCCTCCTCCAAACTGTTGACCTCATCTCCATCCCCACATGTATCTTTAAATAACCAATTCATAGAGAAATGGTTCTAAATAACTCAAAACCATAAAATCGAAATCATACCCAATTTCGTTAAAAATGACAAGTGAAACATGTCATTTTTAATATACATTAAATGTTTTGAAATTGGATAGACTTAGTTCATAGCACAAAATCATAAAAGTGACAAAATCCCTAATTATATAGTGACACCTGGAAAACAGTCGTCGCCAATCGATTTGTTCCCGATTATGTAGGGATCATCCAAATAGTAGGAAATCATCAAAATCTGAGAAAGAGGATCCAAAACATTACGTGCGATACTGCACACAAAAGAAATATAATTAAAACACATACAAAAGGAAAATGCAATAAACTAAATAATAAATGAATTAAACCAAATACATGTCAAGGAAATAACTTGATTATCAATCTATCATAACTTCAAAACTGAAACCAATAGTAGGTGCACTTCAACCCATTATAATTTCACAGGAGCGTTAAAAACCTGAATGTTCACACCACTTGATGGATTCTGCGACGAACCCTTAAATTGCACAAGAGCAATTTGAGCATTAAGCTCCCGTACTTTCTCCTCATTCTTATTATTTTCATTCTGCAATTTCAGGATTCTACGGATCAACAGATTCTTATGTTTTTTAAGATGCAGCAAGGTTTTAATGTCTGAATCTACCTTCTCTTTCAACTTTAAATTCTCAGCCTCCAGAATATCACGATGAGCCACCATCTCAGTCACTCTTCCTTCCATCCTATGTATCTTATCCAACAAGCAAGGAACAAACATTGGGTGAATCATATCCCTAGCTTGATAAGAACTTGGTAAATTTGCCTCTACAGTCCTCCCTTTAGCTGGAAGATCAACAACAGGATCGACCCAAATATCCTTGTCAAACGCAGGAAGATTGTCTTCTATAGGGTTCGGGATAAACTCATCCTCAATGTCACGACCAAGATCAGGAGAAACAGGGTTCTGTTGATCATCATCTATAATGACTGTTTCAACATCAACGTTCTTGCTTAAAGGAGGTTTTACAACACCACCCTTAGCTTTACTCCTTGTGAACCTACCAAAAACCTTGGCCTTTGGCCTATTGCCTTCCCGATTGCAGGTATCAGTATTCCGCATCGGGGTTACAGGAGACAAACCCGAAGACTTCTTCATGCGTTTAAAGGGAACAGGAGTACCGGGACTACTCACAGGAGGAGGAATAGAGTTATTACAAATGTCGGGGCTCATACGGCCAGTAGGGTTTGACACAGACTTACACACAGGGGAAGCCGAAAATTGACTGGGTTCCTGGTGTCTTAAACATTCTTCCGGACAGTCAAATTAACAGTGAAAAAAGGAAGAGAAGCCATTAGGCTCAATAAAATCGTCCCATGACTGGTCTAATTTCGACAATTCCCTTTCTATTAACATTTCGACCAAACCGTGATGAAACAAACTTTGACTGATATTTTTTGGTCCCTTTTTAATAGCTGCGGACATCTTAGACAAACTCTGGACTAGATAATGAGGTAGATTCAGAGGAAAGCCAATAAAAAAAGACATTAACCGAAGGTGGTATACATAGGCTGAAGAGAGACGACCTTCACAGGTCACGTACCTGTGGATAAGGTCCAATACTGGTCGCCACTCCTTCTTTAAGTATTTCCAGGCCACACCAGTTCGGAATGATATGTCTTGACAGGGATTCTTGAGTAATTTCCTCCACTCAGTTATGTCCATTTGCTTGTACTTAAACTACCGCTCGCCTGTCAATGGCAAACTAGTAGCAAGCGCAACTGAACGCTCATCCACTTGAAACTGAAGATCACCTACCTTAACCTGAGAGTCTGCCAAAGATAGAGAAAACACCCTTGTCACTTCAGGGTTTGAATCCGAGAACTTACTGATAAACTGCAACCACCCGACAGCTTCGACCTTGGTTAAAAGGTCAGGGTTCAAATCAAGAAGCTTCATCTCACAGGGCTCGACTCTCACCACCGACGCCATGACTAACTGTGCACATGCACGCAGCCTTACCCAGAAAAGATACCAAAGATCAAAACCCGATAGTGAACCAGAGAGTGAGCACTCACGGTGTAGACCAAGGAGAGAACCTAAGCAATGGAGCCCGATACCTTCATAAACCAGCCGCGACATGAATAACCGCAGCCAATAACCCTGAAACTTCTGCATGAAGGGGAATGATCACACTACAAGCCAATCAAAAACAAGAAATGAAGGCAAACGAGTCGAGATTGAAGTGATCTTGCCATTATTTATCCTGGGCTATTGACGTGAGACCACTCATTGCACAGACCACAGGTGTTGAACGAGGATAAAGCCACGAGGCTGGACAAGTACTTGGAATTGAATGTGATGGACAGATTCGAGTACAAATGCAATGATACCAAATCAACCTTACAACAGGTGGATCGACTTTGGAGGGGATGGCATGGGTCGAAACAATCCTAAGGATTAAAATGTTTGAACGTTGATGCACAGACCTTAAAGTATAACAGCATTACCTTCGAAGGTGGAAAATAAATTACATGGGGAACGCAGCATAACCATCGCCACTAAACATTAATAACATGAGCAAATATGATTCGGATGTTAAAGGATATACCTAGGATAAGACGTGTTTGCATAAATCATTAAGCTTTTGATATTCTATGCCTTATCTAGTTTTCAATAAGCCGATAACATATACCCATTAATTAATATTCAAACGAAACCTATGATAACATGCCAAACCATACTATGATCAATCATCCAAATTTGCAACCTTATCAATAACTATAATAATAAAATCAAATAGGAAAATCAAGTGATAAATGTTTGGATAAGACTTCAAGATTAGGTTATGATAAAAAATAGAAATTATTAATACTCATCCCTTGATTTTTAAGGTAAATCTACCCAAAATAATAACTTCATAGTTGTGATTTTGTCAAATAATCTATAGTTTGCAAAGGGTGCTTAAAAACATAGAATTTCACTCATTCAGTAGCTCACAGAAAGTCATCATTTCAGTAGCTGGTGATTCATTAGATTTGTCTTAAGAAATTCGAACATTTCATCCAAACAAAATAGGATTTTGTTTGATGAAATATGTTTTTTGAAGGCTGTTGAGCAAGGGCACAACAGATGGCGACTGACTTGGCGGAACAGTTATCTGTGTTTCTTAACCTAAAACCATGCAATCAAAGAAATTAGATCCCTCATGTATGTCATTATACAGGCATCAATATTTAATATCTCAAACAGATTCAGACATTTCACATTTTCTAAAAATTACCAGAAATTTACAGTCTTAATTATTTATTCGATGAATGTCAAGTTTCTAACAAAAATTAGTCCAAAAGAAGTGAAACAGTAAATGGCTTGGTTTTAAAGAATAAAATCTCAATACCACAAGCATTTCCCTGCTACCAGCAGGCATCCATAGCCTCGACAAGGTTGCTTCAAAGCCTAAGGAATGCCAATATCCCATCTGCTAGTTAGAGATATACAATTCTGGTTAGGTTGAATTGTCACCATCATTTTCTCTTTCTTTTCTTTTTTTTAATTTTTTTTTTAATTTTTTTTTGAAGTTTGAAGGCCATGGTTCTGGCTTGGTAACCAGATGGCAACCATGTCAGTCACCAGCCTGCATTACAATAAATAAACCGGCTCATGATGAGACCTTTTATCCCTCAGTGTTTTTCCAAGGGCCATCGTCTAGGCTTGGTGACTGAAAATGACAATGTTACTGAATGCAAACCTATGATCCTGAGCAGACTGGCTCATTATGAGACCCTTTGTCCTTCAGATTAATCTTGAAAGTATCCCAACCCAAACATGGCCAGAATGTAGTTATATATAATCTGCAGTGAGATTATCTTAGCAGATGGGGAGGCAGACCTGATTCTCTTTACGCGAACGGATGGCGTAAAAGATTTAAAAGATAACCTTGCCAAATCCTGCCCTAATCCTTTTGGAAAAATCTTTGCAAAGACTCATATTATTGATTAATATTAACATGATTTAAGAATTTCTGGTAAAGTCTAGAAAGATGGAAACCTGTTCGCGGTTCAAGACATAAAACAGTATGACAGTTTTCAGGATAGAAAAATCTTTGTGCATGGTTTGCAGATAAATCACAGAGGTTGATAAAAAGAAAGACATCAGCTTGAAGTTTAATAAATTAATGAGACTCAAAATGCGCAAATAAAACAAAAATAAAACAAAATATCCAAAACAAACAAATCAAATAGACTCGCTGATAGATTCCACAAACCAAGCACACCACACCAGCTATGTACAGAAAAATCCCTTGAGGGGGATCAGCAAAAATATTTCTTAATCAGATGACCATTCACTGGAATGTTATCAATGTCACCCTCCAATGTCTGTAACCTGAAAGTGCTAGGACCAAGTTTTTATGTAATAAAAAATGGTCCCAGCCACAGGCATTGGAACTTAGTATGTTTTCCTTTGTCTTCGTGCTCCTTGTCCCATTTCAGAACTAGGTCACCTACTTCCAAATCCCTACTGGCTGATTTTCTATGATCAAACTAGCGTTTCACGGTCTCTTGGTGTTTATCAATTTTTTTCCTAGTCAACTCTCTATCTTCCTCCAGTTTATGCAAGGTGTTAATTCGATGCTCCATGGCAGAACATGGTGTCTCCTGTACCGACTGGGAGAGCTCTAGAGATGGTAAAAATAAATGAGGAGTCAAAATAGCTTCCTTGCCGTATACCAGTAAAAAGGGAGAGTTTCCTAGATGGCAGATTTGGGAGTCACTATGTCAGCCCACAAGGCATTCGATAAAGTGTTGTGCCAATTCCTATGATGATTTACCACCGTGCGTTTCAGAATCTTGATTAAATTTTTATTGGAAGATTCAGCTAATCCATTACCCTGAGGATAATAATTAGCTAAATATTTTAACTTTATGCCCTTTTCCAATGCATACTCAGTTAATTTAACAGAAGAAAAATAAGTTGCATTGTAAAAATCGAAGATTCGGGAACACCAAATCTGGTGATAATAAAAGAATCAAGGAATGATATCACCTGTTCTGAATTAACCACTCGCAAGGGGATGGATTCAACCCATCTAGTGAAATAATCTGTGGCAGTCAAAATGTATTTATACTGCTGTGATTGGACCGACGATATCTAGACCCCATTGCTGAAATGAGACTTTGATAATAACCGGCTGGAGGGGTAACGCCGTTTTTTTCAGCCTGCCTCCTGCTATCTGACACTCCTGACACTTCCTGGAAAATGCATATGCATCCTTGAACAACGTAGGCCAGTAGTAACCAACTTGGAGTACTTTATGTGCAGTGGTTTCTCCGCCAAACTGTCCCCGAGTTGGTCCTGCATGTAATTGAGACAACACATTATCAGCTTCTATTCTTTCTAAACAACGAAGGAGGACTCCTTCGAAATTATTTCTAAACAAAATGTTATCAATCAGCTGATAAGGGGAAGATCTCAATCTGAAAGCCCTTTTATTATGTGGGTCTAAATGTTCAGGAGCATTCCCATGCAATAGAAAAAACTTAATATCATTATACCAAGAATCAGGAGGAGTGGAGATCAGAAAAACTTCCCTTTCAAACAAAGAAGGTTCACCAAAGAAGTGCAGATCAGATTCAGAAACATCTGAAGATACAGCTGCCAACTTGCAGAGTCCTTGTCCTCTGAAAATCTTTAAAGGCTTGATTTCCAGGTCATATTCCTGAAGTGCTGTGACCCAGTGGGCACGCTTTTCACCCAGGTTCTTTTGTACCAAAAGATTTCTGACTGCAGAATATGGCACAATGACCTTGGTATGAGATTTCAGTAAATAGGGCTGGAAATGTTTGACAGACTTAAAAACAGCGAACACTTGTTTGTCCACTTCTAGGTAATTCAACTCTGCACCATTCAAACCAGAACTCGTAAAAGCAATGGGAGCTTCATTATTTTCCTGATTTTTCTGTGTTAAAACAGTAGCATATGAAGATTCAGAAGCAAATGTGTACAAAATAAATGGCTTAGAAAAATCTGGGCTTGTCAAGGTGGGAGCTTCAGCAATAGCTTTTAAGATATCATGAAAAGATTGCTTCTCTTCAGCAGTCCATTTAAATTCGCCATCTTTCTTAATCATTTTCTGAAGTGGCCTAACAATTTCAGTAAACGCATGAATAAATCTAGAAACAAAATTTATCTTCCCAAGAAATGACTGCATAGATTTCTTTGAGTGAGGCATAGAAATTTGAGATATAGCATGAGTACGTTTTGGTTCAATATTGAAACCTTGTTTAGAAATAACAAAACCCAGTAACTTACCTTCTGTAACTGAAAAGATGGATTTCTTAGGATTCAGGGAAATCCCATATTTCCTGCAACGCTCAAAAACTCTCCTAAGATGAGTTAAATGACTAGCTCTTTTTTTTGAAAAGACAGTAACATGATCAAGATAAATAACGAAAAACTTATCGATTAGACCTCTGAACGCAATATCCATTGCCCTTTGAAATGTTGCTCCGGCATTAATTAAACCAAATGGCATTTTTCTATAGGCATAAGTTCCCCAAGGGGTCCTGAAAATTGTCTTCAACTGATCTGCTTTGTATACTAACACTTGGTTGTATCCTGAAAAGCCATCTAAAAGTGAAAACATTTCAGATCCAGAGACCTGTTGTAAGATTTTCTCCATTGGAGGAACACGATAATTGTCCTTTTCTGAAACCTTATTCAGATTTCAGAAATCGACGCATAACCTGATATCACCATTTTTCTTTCTGATGGGGACAAGATTTTCCACCCACTGTGCATGCCGTATTGGGAAAATTATTCTGGCGGCAAGGAGTTTATTCAGTTCCTTCTTGACAGCTGGTTCTAGGCTAGGATGCATTTTCCTCAATTTTTGTTGAAAAGGTCTAGCCTCTTGTTTCATGGGAATGACATGTTACATTATATTAGGATCGAATGCCTTAAGATCCTCATACATCCCTGCAAAAATGTCTTTAAACTCTTTGAAGAGTTGTATAAAGGCTGTTTTTTCCTGAGGAGTACATGTACTGCCCAGATTAACACATTGAGGATTGTGTTCAGTGCCTAGATTAATAATTTCAGATTGCATAATGGAGCTGTTGGTTTTACAGTTCCTTGCTGCTTTAAATTTATCCTTCAAGTCATAGAATTTCTCGACTTTGATTACAGATCGAGGAAGGGTACTAACCTGATTGAGAGATTCCTAAACTGAACAGGGCTTATGAATTACCACAAAATTATATAGATCTTCATCGTGAGACATTTCATCGATGATCGCATCTTTAAAAGTATCCTTCAAATTCAGAAAATCGATCAACTGCTCATCGTTGTCAAAGACTCTCCAATTTGCAATGTTATCAGGGATGGAAGGTCTGAAAAGCAATTCAACAGAGAAAGAATCAGCGAGCACTCCTTCAGATGAAATTAACCTTGAAGCAATGTTAGCTAAAAGATCAGCCTCCTGATTTAGATAACGAGGGATAGAACTTATGTTAAAGGCTTCAAATGATAGTAATAGATTTCATACCTCTGCTTGATAATTTCTCAGATGCCCAGCAATGCAATGTATAGTGTTACGTACCTGTCTAACAATTATCTCGGAGTCACCTAACACTACCAAAGCTTTGGCTCCCAGGTCAATTGCTTTTTTTAGGCCTTGAATCAGAGCTTCGTATTCATCCACATTATTGGTGAATTCGAATTCTAACCTACAAGCAATGAAATACTTTTTTCCCATAGGGATCTATCAGCAAGCAACCTGCACCAGTCCCTTCTTTTGACTTAGATCCGTCGAAGTATAGAGACCAGAGACCATTGTTGAGATCTAAATGTTGCATATTTGGAACTGGAATCTCTTCCGGACCTTGAGTAAAATGGAAAACTTCGGACTGCTGTACCGAGTCTTGGACCGGTGAAGTTTCAGCTTCAAAATTCCCAAAGAAAGAATCAACCATGTAGTTTCCCATTATGGTATCGGTGAATAATGCTGGTTCATTTGAGTCATCCAATTCTGTGGCCATGTGCTTCATATAACGTTCTCGGTCAATCCTGATTTTATTCGGGTGACCATTATGGGGTATCCACAAATGAACCAGTCTGTTGCAAAGTATCCTTTCAATTTTTCAGACCAATCTCTGTTGAGAAATAGGCCATATGCTTCCGAGATATCTGCAACAATTATATCAATGATAAAATGGACTTGAGGATTTGAAGCTAACCTTATCAACACCTCATTCAACTTCCCTATTACTTTCAAGTTTGATCGGTCAAGCTGCACAATACTTGTATCACAGGGCACAGGAACTGCATTAAGTTTTTTACATACAGAGTATGGCATAACATTCTTGGAGGCCCCTGAATCTATCATGCAATTATGCACTTTACGATTGCAGATTTCAAACGTGAGTAAAAAAGGGGGAGTTGAAGAGTCTGATTTCTTACCTATAGATGAGGCATTGACTGAAGATTTTGTTGAATTATCTTTAGTATTAGTAGAACTGTTTTGATTGGACGAGGTTTTGGCATTTTTACTTGGAGATACCCCTTGCATCATCTTATCTCGAATCACAGGTAACTTGAGGAGTTCATAGATAGAGATGTTAGCTCTGATTTTCTTTAAATATTCAACCAGATTGTATTCTAAATCAAGATAGGGTGCAGACTTACTATTTGTAGGTTGGGTTTTTGTTTTAACAACTGAACTATTACCTGTAACAGTTGTAGAACGTTCCCCTGGGGGCTGATCTTTCTTGCTTCTGGTGTTGTATTGATGCTGATTTACATTAACAACACCTACATCTTCATCATCAGTCAATTCTGTAGTGTTCCAGAAGTGGCTGATAACTTGCGGAGGTTTATCTTCTGAGTCATTATCTATTCCTTGGGTATCTTCAGAAGTCTGTCCTGAAGATTGAGTTTCATTTTCAGTTGATGTTTCTAGACCTGAAACTAATAATTTGAGAAAACTATTAATTTCGTCAATGTTGTTAGCTTCAAAAGGTGGAGTCTGTTTTGTAGCTGTGTTTGGGAATGGACTTCTGAAAGGTTATCTAGGTGGTTCTTTATTAGGAGCGCTCTCATAAGTACCTTTCTTTAAATCAATGATTTCATTGGACAAATTTTTAATAACACTTTGGAGGCTATCTAAGTCTAGTGAATCCTGGCCTTTTTTCTCAGGAGTTGTAGTTTTACAGGGACTCTCAGTATTCTTACGAGAAGAAGATGCAGAATCTGTGTCTACTCTAGGATTGGTTTTAATAGCAGACATGTCTTTTTCAACTTTGATTGCTTCCTCAAAGGTTTCAGCAAGAGTAAGTTTGGCTGCTCTTCTGACAAACATGGCCATTGACACAGGCAAGGCTGAAGTGTAAAATTCAATGGTGGCATCCTCAACCGGGCTTAAGATAGCAGGGATTATGTTTCTTAGAGTTAGGAATCGTTGGTTAAAATATTTTACCTTTTTCTTGGTTTCCATGCGAATTCTAGACAATTATAACACCAAGGCAGCTCGAGTCTTGTCATCTCCGAACTTGTTCATGAAAGAAAGATTGAATTCATTCCAACTAGTTATAGAACCAGCCGTAAGTGAGAAATACCATGTCAAAGCTTTACCCTAAAATGTATAAGGGAAAATTCGACAGACTACATCTTCATGTTCAACATCCAAGAGCCGAACTGCTAGCATAAATTTCTTGACATGGTCTTCTGCCGGCTCTTTCAGCTGGGGGTTGAACTTAGGAAACAATTTCTCAGGATGCTTGGGTAAAGGATGTTGATCACCTGGGACAGCAACTGCATCCTGAGCTAACCATGGCATATTAGCATTAGGGTTTGGGGGGTTTACACCTGCCATGTTCCTTGGAGTTGGAGGTGGTGAAGGTGGTGTTTGAGGAATGCGAGTGAGTGAATGAGGTGGTGATGGTGGTTGACCAGACCCTCCCAAAGTAGGTGGTCCTCAAGAAGATGAAGGTTGATTTGCGCCGATCAGAAACTGTTGTATCTGAAGATCAGGAAAGGTACCTAAAGGTTGCTCATGTTCTTTTGTCGTAGGTTCAGTACGATGAGTGAGAGGACGTGCTATCTGCAGGAGAGGTAATTCAGTGGGTTGGCGCCTGGTGAGATTCGAATAAGCCCTAGTTAAAATCCTACAAGACTCGTTTATGGCCTGTTCGAACTGGTCAAGTTCTTCAGGTTGGTGAGTACCGCTAGAGTTGAATTGGGAGATAAGGTTTCGGACAGAGTTGTTCAATGGGGCCTCACTCAATCATGATGACCGGAGAGTTCGTGGCTTTGATGATGACTATATTTGAGGGGTGATAGGCTGATTAATTTTGTTAACAATATTGTTTTCATCAGCCATTTACTTAAGCTGGCCCTCCTTCTAGCGCCATTGTTGATGGGCCGAAATGTTATGCCAGAGTCAACCGAGGAAGAACCTGATCCAAGTGTTTTCGAGATGCTTTCAGTCGTTTGAGTAGCTGTTCCTGACAGGATTAAGGCCCCATTTCCTTCCCTAAGTTATTCTACACTACAGGAGAGGATTACGAAAAAGGGGAGAACCAAAAACTACAGTTTATTAATCAAATCCATACCTATGACTACACAAGTTAACAAATGTTATATATTACAAAATCAATCAGTTAAAATAAAACCATTTCAGGCAATTAATTTATAATACGAAGAGTTAACTGAATATTAACAGAAGTTGATAAATTTACAGAGATATATTATAAACACTTGTACATTAATTACAAGAAAACAATATGGATGTAGTATGAATATAAAGATCTGATTCAAATGTTTTCTTCAGTTAAATAATTAAACGGAAACTACTAATCTATTCTAAGTCCTATCCTGATCAGGAGCATTAAACATATTAACCTGAAATCAAATCTGCTAATGAGACTACTACATTAATAATCTTGAAAATATTCAAAAGAAATTCAGAGATTAAGCAAGATCATACAATAGGCACATATATCACATGTGTTATGATGTCAATCATCAATTCTACAACATGACATACATCAGCAAAATCGAAATCAGTATAAGTCAACAGTTATATATAATATATTTGCATAACTCATTAAAGAAATAATGGCAAACATTAATAACATAGAGAATGTGACAACACCAAGCGATAAAACACATATGCGAAGTATAAATATTGTAAACATATATAAGTATCACTAGTTCAACATATTATAGTTGCTGACAATAAAGAGCCTAGAGTCACAGAAAAATCAAATGGTGGTATTGGCTCCTCCTCCAAACTATCGACCTCATCTCCATCCCCACATGTCTCTTTAAACAACCAATTCATAGAGAAATGGTTCTAAATAACCGGAAACCATAAAATCGAAATCATACCCAATTTCGTTAAAAATGACAAGTGAAACATGTCATTTTTAATATACATTAAATGTTTTGAAATTGGATAGACTTAGTTCATAGCACAAAATCATAAAAGCGACAAAATCCGTAATTATATAGTGACACCTGGAAAACAGTCCTCGCCAATCGATTTGTTCCCGATTATGTAGGGATCATCCAGATAGTAGGAAATCATCCAAATCTGAGAAAGAGGATCCAAAACATTACTTGCGATACTGCACACAAAAGAAATATAATTAAAACACATACAAAAGGAAAATGCAATAAAGTAAATAATAAATGAATTAAACCAAATACCTGTCAAGGAAATAACTTGATTATCAATCTATCATAACTTCAAAACTGAAACCAATAGTAGGTGCACTTCAACCCATTATAATTTCACAGGAGCATTAAAAACCTGAATGTTAACACCATTTGATGGATTCTACGACGGACCCTTAAATTGCATAAGAGTAATTTGAGCATTAAGCTCCCGTACTTTCTCCTCATTCTTATTATTTTCATTCTGCAATTTCAGGATTCTACGAATCAACCGATTCTTATGTTTTTTAAGACGCAGCAAGGTTTTAATTTCTGAATCTACCTTCTCTTTCAAATTTAAATTCTTGGCCTCCACAATATCACGATGAGCCACCATCTTAGTCACTCTTCCTTCCATCCTGTGTATCTTATCCAACAAGCAAGTAACAAACATCGGGTGAATCATATCCCCAGCTTGATAAGAACTTGGTAAATTTTCCTCTACAGTCCTCCCTAAAGCTGGAAGATCAACAACAGAATCAACCCGAATATCCTTGTCAAACACAGGAAGACTGTCTTCTACAGGGTTCGGGATAAACTCATCCTCAATGTCACGACCAACATCAGGCAAAATAGGGTTCTGTTCATCATCATCTATAACGACTGTTTCAGCATGAACGTTCTTGCTTACGGGAGTTTTTACAACACTACCCTTAGCTTTACTCCTTGTGAACCTACCAAAAACCTTGGCCTTCGGCCTATTGCCTTCCCGATTGCAGGTATCAGTATTTTTCTTTGGGGTTACAGGAGACAAACCCAAAGACTTCTTCATGCGTTTAAAGGGCACACGAGTACCGGGACTTCTCACAGGAGGAGGAATAGAGTTATTACAAACGTTGGGGCTCATACGGCCAGTAGGGTTTGACACAGACTTACACACAGGGGAAGTCGAAACTTGACTGGGTTCCTGGTGTCTTAAACATTCTTTCAGATAGTCAAATTGACAGTGACAAAAGGATGAGAAGCCATTAGACTCAATAAACTCGTCCCATGACTGGTCTAATTTCAACAATTCCCTTTCTATTAACATTCTTACCAAACTGTGATGAAACAAACTATGACTGATATTTTTTGGTCCCTTTTTAATAGCTGCGGACATCTTAGACAAACTCTGGACTAGATAATGAGGCAGATTTAGAGGAAAGCCAATAAAAATAGACATTAACCAAAGGTGGTATACATAGGCTGAAGAGAGATGACCTTCACAGGTCACGTACATGTGGATAAGGTCCAAGACTGGTCGCCACTCCTTCTTAAAGTATTTACGGGCCCCACTAGTTCGAAACGATACGTCTTGATAGGGATTCTTGAGTAATTTCCTCCACTTAGTTATGTCCATTTGCTTGTACTTAAACCACCACTCGCCTGTCAATGGAAAACCAGTAACAAGTGGAACTGAATGCTGGTCCACTCGAAACTGAATATCACCTACCTTAACCCGAGAGTAGGCCAAAGACAGAGAAAACACCCTCGTCACTTTGGGGTTTGAATCCAAGAACTTACTGATAAATGACAACCACCCGACAGCTTTGACCTTGGCTAAAAGGTCAGGGTTCGAATCAAGAAGCTTCATCTCACAGGGCTCAACTCTCACCACCGGTGCCATGACTAACTGTGCACATGCACGCATCCTTACCCAGAAAAGATACCAAAGATCAAAACCCGACAACGAACTAGAGAGTGAGCACTCAGGGTGCAGACCGACGAGAGAATGTAAACAATGGAGCCCGATACCTTCATAAACGAGCTGCGACATGAATAACTGCAGCTGATAACCCTGAAACTTTGGCATGAAGCGGAATGATCACACTACAAGGCAATCAAAAAGAATAAATGACGTCAAACGACTTGATATTGAACTGATCTTGCCATTATTTATCTCGAGCTATTGACGTGAGACCACTCATTGCACAGACCACAGGTGTTGAATGAGGATAAAGCCACGAGGATGGACAAGTACTCGGAATTGAATGTGATGGACAGATTCGAGTACAAACACAATGATACCAAATCAATCTTACAGCAGGTGGATCTACTTTGGAGGCGATGGCATAGGTCGAAACAATCCTAAGCATTAAAATATTTGAACGTTGATGCACAGATCTTAAAGTATAATAGCGTTACCTTCGAAGGTGGCAAATAAATTAGACGGGGCACACAGCATAACCATTTCCACTAAACATTAATAACATGAGAAAATATGATTCCGATGTTAAAGGATATACCTAGGATAAGACATGTTTGCATAAATCATTAAGCTTTTGATATTCTAGGCCTTATCTAGTTTTCAATAAACTGATAGCATATACCCATTAATTAATATTCAAACGAAACCTATGATAACATGCCAAACCATACTATGATCAATCATCCAAATTTTCAACCTTATCAATAACTATAATAATAAAATCAAATAGCAAAATCAAGTGATAAATGTTTGGATAAGACTTCAAGATTAGGTTATGATAAAAAATAGAAATTATTAATACTCATCCCTTGATTTTTAAGGTAAATCTACCCAAAATAATAACTTCATAGTTGTGATTTTGTCAAATAATCTATAGTTTGCAAAGGGTGCTTAAAAACATAGAATTTCACTGATTCAGTAGCTCATAGAAAGTCATCATTTCAGTAGCTAGTGATTCATTAGATTTGTCTTAAGAAATTCGAACATTTCATCCAAACAAAATAGGATTTTGTTTGATGAAATATGTTTTTTAAAGGATGTTGAGCAATGGCACAACACTAGTATAAGGTCTTCTCTCCATAGATCATTAATAAAATAGGTCTAGGCTAACTTTCTCTAGAAGGGTGCATCTTTTAGTGGAAGTGGATTCAAATTTAAAGAAGTTTCATTTTTCTATACTGCGCGACACTACGCCGAGACTCTGGGACAATGCATGATGAAACTAGGGAATCTAGTTTCAGAAGCTTCCCTACACCAAATTTGGCAAATGACTTTATTGAACAACTCATGTGAACGAGGCACATCTTTATATCCACCCAAAACTCCAAAACTCCAAGTTTGGAAAATTAGAGTTTCTCTTACAAACCCTAGATGAGCTAACTCATGAATGAGTTCGGGCATTTCAAATTGGTAAGATCTAAATCTTTGTTATTTCCATTTGAGGTTCTCATTTCAAAATGACTCATCACACCGAGGTTGATCACACAAGTACATATGGCTCAAAAAGTTCCACGAAATATTGCCACAAATAAGTTAAAATCAAAATTTTCATGGATAAAGAGATAAAAACATTTAAAATAAATGTTATGGCCCCCCATACTCATCGCTATAGCAATTGAAATAATGTTTTGTCACTATAGTGATGAAAATTCATTGCAATAAAAATGAAAACATACGGTTCATTGCTATAGGGACGATAAAGTTAACACGTGCAACATAAACTATCATCATAGTAATGCTCATTGACTTTTTGTTGTTGTTGAAATTTGACCGTGTTGCATTTTCGCTAGAAATGGCCAAAATCATTGATCTCTAAACACTAGTACAAAATGAGAGATAAGTGACAAAAAAATTGCCAAAATTTGCATATAAATTACCACTTTTGATTTCACGATGAGTGTTGGCTAATTTTCAGATTCTTAACACGCGGCAAAAATGTGGTCATATTTAGCTTTTCCATTTATAGTTTGTATTGTGGTCATTAATTTGGTCGTATATTTGGTCATTAATTGGTCATATATTTGGTCATTAACTATCACAATTAATGACCAAATATATGACCAAATTAATGAAAAAATTGACCAAATTAATAACCACAAGAAAAGCATTAAATGACCAAACTAAATATGACCTTTTTTGTCGCGTGATAAGAGATGGAGAATTAGCCACCAAAACTTCCATTTGATCATTTATATGCGAAACTTGGTCTTTTGGTGTAGAGCGAGGAGCTCTAGAGCACTTGAGTGATTGATGATTTACATTGAGCGAGAAGCTCTAGAGCACATGAGTACTTACCTTTATCTTCAGTGAGAAACTGTGGAACACATGAAAAGATAATTGGATGTGTTGTGGATTAAGTCTTGGAGCCTTCTATGTTGATGTTGAGCATAAGCTCTAGAGCATCGGATCCTTGGCCATTGTATCCCTCGGCGTATCATACAAGTACATCCTAGCACTAGTGTTGAGCGAGGAGATCGAGAATTGTACTCAATTGTAACGCACTCTTAAAGCGTTGAGTATGGGATCTGGTAAGTGCTAGGAGTTACTAAAAAGAATTTAATAAGTTCCGAGTGAAAACGACTCGATAAAAATATTGATCTCATCATACTTATTTATAAGTGATTAAATGAAACTTCAAATTTCTATATTCTCATCAAAGTACTGAAGAGCTGCCACGTTATACTAGGGAAATCCAAGATGCAAGGATGTTTAGAGTTGTGTAGCCTAATAGAACTAAACCATCTACCTACTTGACCTTAATGAAGAAGTGTTATTAAGTCTAAGGATCATGGTATATGATGGCCAAAGACAAATGTTAACAAAGTGCTATACTATTATGTACTTTATACATGGTATGTATAAAGAATTAAATATAGTAATGATATAAATAAATGATAGAAAGAAGAGATGTGCCATCTATTATTATTTATTATTAAAGATTAATAAATAGTATAATGTCTATGAAAGTCCAACTAGAAACTAGTAGAAAATTCCTAAGTTAAAATATTAATAATTACCCAAAGTAATTAAAAAGGATTAAATCAAGAAACCAAATTTTCTTGATTAAACTCTTCCTTTGACTCAAAAATATGTCTATAAAGACTCAACCCAAGGAAAGGCTTAGGGGTTTTGATTTTTATCTCCGAGAATTATTATTTTGCCTATTTTTGCTCTCAAGTGATTTCTTGGAGAATTTTTCCTCCAAGAAAAAGGAGAATTGATTCAGAATTGAATACCAGTTAGGAAACCATACCATAGGAGCTCTAAGGTACTTGCATGTTGGAGTCCAGCTTGGGGGGATTCAGATTTAAAATAGGAATGGTTTCGGGTCATGGTTGGGTGGAACATGGTAGTTACCAAGTGATTTGGTAATCAAACAAAGGTGAGGTCTACATTGAATTGTTAATGCTAGTTATTTGAGTGTACAGGTTCATCCATTAACAGAGCTTCAATTTCAGGTATGAAGCCCTAGATTGTCTATGTTAATTTCTAGATTTATTGTTGGTTACGCTAGGTAAATTATTTCAATACCTTTTCTAACCCCATGTGATTTATTTTCTGATTTGAATCTGCTAGGGTTTGCATTTCTCAAATATTAACCTTAGACTACAAATTTTATCATATGCTGTATATAACCACGGTTTGTACTTTTAAGTTTGTTTCTCTATTATTTCAATACTTGGATTATGCTTAGTGTAAACTAGGTTTTGATTTCTAGTTAAGAATATATTTGTTCTTTAGGCTTTATTACTCTTATGAGGGTTAAATAGTGTTATAAGCTAATCTACTAATTACATTTCAATCAACTAAAGAAAAAAATATAAATAAAACAAAGTTAAAAAATCATCAAAGACCTTTCAAGGCATGTCTCCATAATACAAACTAAATACCATAACATTCCATTTAAAATAAATAGCATCATTAGAATTAAATGAATCCAGGAGGCATCTTTTTTGAATTATTGTAACTTTGAAGAATATTCTAAATATATTTTGTGATCCCCAACGTTCCTATCGGGATAATTACTTGTATTACTTTATACCTCAATGTTCCTATCGGCAAAATTACCTAGAGTCATGAGGAATTCCCCTCCATTGTAAGTCGGGTGATTAGTACCCCAGTTGTGGTTACTCGAGTCTATATAACTGAATTAGGATTACTCGAGCCTACATAACTGAGTCTAATATTAAGTGAATGAAAGAATATAAATAGAGGTGTGGCTCTCCTCATTTGAGACACACACAATCACTTGGGTAGCACATGATAGAGAGAGAGAGAGAGAAATAGCTATAGCGGGAGAAGAAGGAGGATCAATCTTTTGGGTTTTACCTTTTATCTTTTTGTGGCATCTATATTGAAGAATATTTTGGTAGGTTTTTTCCATTAGGGTTTTCCCACAATAAATCTTTCTGTTGTATTTGTGTGGTTGTGTTTGTCTATCTTTCAGTGATCTTTTGTCTTATGCTTTTGGTGTTATGATGTTAAATGTTTTATGATCTGATATAACCATTAAAAATTAACATTGTATCAGAGACACCCTGAAAGAAGTCATTGTGCAGCCAAAATAGTGCTATAGCTACATCTATGGAAGATTAGGGTTTCATGTTTGAAAACCCTAAAATTCTAAGACTAGTAGTTTTGGTAGATTCACTATATCTTGATATTAGAGAAGCATCGAGAGCCAAAACTTTCAAAGGCCAAAGATAAATTATTTATTTACACTATGTAAATGTTTCAGCCTCAGATTCGCTATATTCTAGGATATATGATTCCTCCAAGTTAGTGTTGTAGCCTCTCTCACGATTCATCCATAAAGAGGTTACCTAGAGAGAATCGCTATATCTCGGGCTACAAATGTTGAAATGAAATTTCACAAGATGTTTGAGAAAGGGCATAGAATTTATTATTTATGGTAATAATTTTAAACCTCAAAGATAAAGCAGTCACGCGTGGAAGTCTGTACATGTTTTCTCTTCTGAACAGTCGTGAAATAAGTTAGCTTTGTAAAATGCGTATAAGTCCAAATTGATGAAACCAATTCAGCTCAAACCTGCGTTGTTGGAGAGACGACAGACAAGGCTACCTTAGTCGGAAATTTCAGACACAGAGGAGCAGTAATTTCAGAGATATATTAGAAACAATATCAAGAATCGTGTAGAAGAAATTGAAGAAAACTAGGGCATCATATATTTTTCAATTCTCATCACAGTTTTGGGAAAATTAATATGCTTCTCAGCTCACCTTCAGGAGGGAAACATTTCTATCCAATGAGATATGAGATATTCCAAGTTTTGAAAATTAGGATTTCTGTGACAAACCTTGGATCAGTGAGATTCAGAACTAGGACAATCATCTCAAACCGGTAAGAGCTAATCCATTGCCATTTAGATTTGAGGTTCAACCATTAACATAGCTTCAATTGCAGGTATGAAGCCCTAGACTCTCTATGCTAATTTCTATATTTATTGTTGGTTATGCTAGGTAAATGATTTCAATACCTTTTCTAACCCTATGTGATTTATTTTTTTATTTGAATGTGCTAGGGTTTGCATTTCTCAAATATTAACCTCGGACTGCAAATTTTATCATATGCTCTATATAACCATGGTTTGTACCTTTAAGTTCGTTTATGTATTATTTCAATACTTGGATTATGCTTACTGTAAACTAGGTTTTGATTTTTAGTTAATAATATATTTGTTCTTTAGGATTTATTACTCTGCTGACATATTTCATTTGTCAACAGAGGCTTACTTTAGATTTCTTTACAATAAAACTAGTTCAAAACTACAAGTTAACTATGTATATCTATATATATATCTATATATAAACAATCCCATAAATAGTGTTATAAGCTAATCTACTAATTACATTTAAATCAACGAAAGAAAAAATTATAAATAAAACAAAGTTAACAAATCATCAAAGACCTTTCAAGGCCTGTCTTCATAATACAAAATAAATACCATAACATTCCATTTAAAATAAATATCATCATAAGAATTAAATGAATAGAGGAGGCATAGTTGTTGAATTATTGTAACTTTGAAGAATATTCTAAATATATTTTGTGATCCCTGATGTTCCTATCGGGAGAATTACTTGTATTACTTTATACCGTGATGTTCCTATCGGCAAAATTACCTAAAGTCGTGAGGAATTCCCCTCCATTGTAAGTCGGGTGATTAGTACCCCAGTTGTGGTTACTTGAGGCTATATAACTGAATTAGGATTACTCGACCCTACATAACTAAGTATAATATTAAGTGAACGAAAGAATATAAATAGAGGTGTGGCTCTCCTCATTTGAGACACACGCAATCACTTGTGTAGCGCATGAGAGAGAGAGAGAGAGAAATAGCTATAGCGGGAGAAGAAGGAGGATCAATATTTTGGGTTTTACCTTTGATATTTTTGTGGCATATATAATGAGGAATATTTTGGTGGGTTTTTCCCATTAGGGTTTTGCCACGACAAATCTTTGTGTTCTTTTTGTGTGGTTGTGCTTGTCTATATTTCAGTGATCTTTTGGCTTATGATTATGGTGTTATGATGTTAAATGTTTTAAGATCTGATATAACCATTAAAAATTAACATGGTATCATAAAAAACCTGAAAGAAGTCATTGTGCAACCAAAACAATGCCATAGCTACAACTATGGAAGATTAGTGTTTTATGTTTGAAAACCCTAATATATTAAAACTAGTAGTTTTTGTAGATTCACTATATCTTGATATTAGAGAAGGATCCAGAGATGAAACTTTCAAAGGCTGAAGATAGATTCCTCATTTACAATGTGCAATTGTTTCAGCCTCAGATTCACTATATTCTAGGATATGTGATTCCTCCAAGTTAGTGTTTCAGCCTCTCTCACCGTATTCAAACTTAAATAGGTTACCTAGAGAGAATCGCTATATCTCGGGATACAAAGGCCCAAATGAAATTTCATAAGATGTTTGAGAAAGGGCATAGAATTTATGTTCTGTGGTAACAATTTTAGACCTCTAAGATAAAACAGTGACACGTGGAAGTCCATACAATTTTGCTCTTTTGAACAGTCATGAAATAAGTTACCTTGTTAAAACACATATAAGTCCTAGTTGATGAAACCAATTTGGCTCAAACCTGTGTTATTGGACAGATGATATACAAGTACCTCATTCGGGAATTTCAGACACAGAGGAGTAGTAATTTCATAGATATCTTAGAAACAATATCAAAAATCCTACAAAAGAAATTGAAGAAAACTAAAGCATCATATATTTTGCAATTCTGATCACAGTTTTGGAAAATTGAATATGCTTCTCAGCTCTCCTTCAGGAGGAACATATTTCTATCCAATCAGATATGAAATATTCCAAGTTTTTAAAATTAGGATTTCTCTGACAAACCGTAGATCAGTGAGATTCAGAACTAGGACAATCATCTCAAACCGATAAGATCTAATCCTTTGCCATTTACATTTGAGGTTCTCATCTCAAAATGAGCAAGCACCTCAGCTTGATGACAAGCTTGGTGAAGCTGAAAACTTCTAAGCATCAAAGAATAGTATTTCACTTGTTCTTGAATAAAATGAGTTGGATGCCTACATAAGTACAAGAGTTCCAATTCCAAAGGGAAATGAGGCTAAAGCCTTACACAAGAATAAACGTGACTCATAATAAGAGAAGAGAAGATAGGAGTAACTGAGGATCAAGCACTCATGATTCAAAGAAGATCCGTCAAGCGATGAGGAATATGAAGAACTCAATTCTTGAATAACTCTTATCCATCTTAGCATTCAGATAAGAAATGATGATGTCATGAATGAAGAATATGATGAAGCAGAAGGATCAAGGAGTCTACCCATGAAACGAATAAAAGATAAGTATTCAATTGTCATTTCATGATATTATTTTATATTTCGTTGATGTGTTATGAATGATAAAGTGTTTGCATTAATGACAGTATACTCCTAATATGCATGTGATATGTACGTAGCTCATGGTGCTATACAAATCTCCATTGCTACTTATCTAGAATGAAACCTCCTTGCTGACATATTGGATTAGTACACAATCCCAATGATGTCATCTAGAAATTTTCTATGAGATATGGATGAATGTTGTATTGGCTAAACAGTTGAATAATGCATCATTATGCATATGTTCTATGAAATGGTTCTAACCATGCAACTGGTGCATTTGACTTATATGAAAGGTCATGTACAACTGCCTACAAGAAAAAAACGATCAGACTTGTTTCGAAGAACAAATGATGACAATTCAATATTCACTCCAATAAACATGAATCTGACAGAAGAAAGAGCTTCAGCGAGTGGTAGATCCACCTCGAAGGATGAAGACCACCATGGTTACGAGATATAACTAAAAATGAAGAAAGGAATGATGAGACTTCCAAAACAAAGTAAGAGGCCTCAGACACACTCTAGTTGTGTAACATAGTTGGGTGACATCATTAATGCTAACCTTTCTAGCTATGAAAGAAGCTATGATCAAAGAGTAATAGTTGATCATGGTGAATGATGTCTACGATATGGTTTCGAGACCTAAAGGGAACTCCCTAGTATCTTCCATATGGATCTACCAGAACAAGTGTACAAAGCAAGATTCATGGTTTTCCTCAGTATGAATAGACTATGACATGACATATGCTATTTACTAGACCCACTAGAAGTATATATCAAGCAGAGAACCACCTGTATAAAATGAAGAGGGAAGTTGATGCTCCGCTTCACGGGGAGTGACTACAGAAGATCTTTGAGTTCGACATGGTATGGAATGATGGACAACTTCTTGATGGATCGAGACTTTACCAAGAGTAAAGTGGGTTCTAACATTCAAGGTTGAATACAGAAGACTAGGATATGTTGATGACCTGATAAGACAAACTCATGGAATATGCTATGATGAAAGAATACTAGAATGATGTTTGGGATATAGTACTCAAACTAAAAAGAAAGAATGTGGTATCTTCCAAATGGATTTGTAAGATAAAATATGCTGCTGATAAAAGTAAGAAAAGACATGTGGCTAGAGGTTTCTCTGAGAAAGAGGGAATTAATTTTGAAGAGACACTTGCTCCAGGATGCAAGGTCCACTTCCTTCAGAACTATCATGGTACTTGCTTCCATGATGAAGTGAGATATACACCACATGGATGTAAATACAAGCCTTCCTTAATGGTAGGATTGAGGAGAGTTTTACATTGAATAGTCACAAGGGTTTGAAGTTGAATACAGACGAAGTCATGTATACAAGTTGAAGAAGGCCCTTTATGGCCTGAAGCAAGCTCCCAGATCTTGGTATGGAAGGATAGATAGTTTCCTGATGAGATTGGGATTTACCAAGAGTAAAGCTGACCCTAACCTTTACTTCAAGGTTATAGAAGATGAACCTGGCATACTATTACTGTATGTGGATGATCTATTTTTTATGTAGTGGAAATTTTTAAAAGATTTGATATGTTGGAATGCAAAGCGATGGACATGCCCATGGATTCCAACTTGAAGTTGTTAGCTGATGACCCTTTAGAGTTAATGGATGTGACTCGATATAGATAGATTATTGGGTCATTTATGTATCTAATAAAGACTAGACCAGACATTTATTTTGTTGTGAACAACTTATCTAGTTCAACCTAGATGTGTTCACCTAATAGCTGTAAAACATGTGATCAGATATCTGAAAGGAACTATAGAATTTGGTATATACTATGATTGAAACTATGATTATAGATTGTATGGCTATACAAATGGAGATTGGGATGGAAGTGTCTCAGATAGGAAAATCACTTCAGGTGGATGCTTTTGTCTGGGGTCTACTATGATTTCATGGTTTAGCAGGAAACAGTCGAGTATTTCTCTTAGCATGGTGGAAGCAGAATACATAGAAGCTTGCTCGGCTAGTTGTGAATCCATATGGATTTGGAAGCTGATGTCAGGTCTCTTTGATCTGGAGATGAATACTATTGAGATTCTATGTGAAAAACAGAGTTGTATAAAGATATTAGAGAATCCAGTGCTCCATCAAAGCACATAGAAATCCATAATTTCTACATTTGAGATAAGATACAAATGATGATGTTTTAGTATTCCCATACTGAAGATATAGATGATGTTTTGGTATTTACACACTGTAAACGCAGATGATGGTGATTCAATATTTCTATGCTAAATATACAGATGATGATGGTTTATATGATGATGTTACAAGATGATGATTCAACACTAACGATTTGACAAAGCCTCTGTGTCGGGTAAAGTTCGAGCACCTTCGAGACAAGATTGGTGTTGTTTGAAAAGACATTCCTCGAAAGGGGGAGCAGTGATGTTGCAACGGGATTGTATCATCCTTGGAAACTTGTCCTAAATTGATTCGGTGACTTCAGTCCTTGAGAATGAAGAGGGTTTGTATCATCCCAAAAAAATTGTCCAGAGTAGATCCGGTGACTTCGGTCCTCGAGAATGTGTAGGGATTGTATCATCCCGGGACATCTATCCAGAATGAATCCAGTGACTTCAGTCCTTGAGAATATGGTGGGATTGTATTATCCCTAAACTTCGGTTCAGAACGGATTCAATGGCTTAGGTCCTCGAGAATGTGGTAGGATTGTATCATCCTTGAAATTTAGCTCAGAACGGATACGGTGATTTTGGTACTTGAGAATGTGGTAGGATTGTATTATCCTTGAAATTTGGTTTGGAACGGATCTGATCACCTTAGTACTCGGGAACGTGGTAGGATTTATCATCCTTGAAATTTGGTTCAGAATGGATCCGGTGACTTCGGTACTCGAGAACGTGGTAGGATTGTATCATCCTTGAACTTTTGTTTAGAACGGATCCAGTGAATTCGGTACTCGAGAACATGGTAGGATTGCATCATCCTTGGACTTAGTCCTTAAGTGATTGGGAGTGATTATCCCATAATTGAATCCAGTGACTTTGGTTGTCGAGAATGTGGTGGGATTGCATCATCCCTAGACTTTAAGTCCAAAAGTGATCGGAAGACTTTCATCTTCATATTGTGGATTGAAAGTTGTTGCTACTGCTGATGATGTTCCTCATCAAAATATTAGAGTGTGATGATGATGGTGTTCCTGATCGAAAGACGAGAGTGTGATGATGATGATGTTACTAATTAAAAGATCAGAATATGATGATGATGACTGCTGATCAAAATATCAGAATGTGATGATGATGATGTTGCTAATAAAAATAGCAAAGTATGATGCTGATGATGATTGTTGATTGAAAGATCATAATGTGATGATGATGTTGATCAAAAGTTTAGAGTATGATCATGATGATATTGTTAATCGAAAGATCAAATTATTTTTGATGACAATGATGATGTTGCTAATCGAAAAGTCAAAGTATAATGATGATGTTGTTGATCAAAAGATCAAAGTATTGTTGATGACGATAATGATGGTGTCTGATCGAAAGATCAAAGTTGATGACGATGATGTTGTTTGATCAAAAGATCAAAGTATTGATGATGATGTTGTTGACGATGATGATGTTGCTGATCAAGAGATCAAAGTGGTCATGACGATGTTCTTGACGATGATGATGTTGCTAATTGAGAGATCAAAGTATTGCTGATGATGTTTCTCAAAGTATTGTTGATGATGATGATTCCTGATTGAAAAGATTAAAATGTTGATGATCATGTTCTCGATCGAGTGGTCAAAGTGTTGTTGCTGCTGAAGTCTGAAGATGAAGACTATAAGTTGTAGATGATGAAAAGATTCCAATGATTTATAGATGTATCACCCTAATGATGATGTTGATGATGACCTCCTTCTCCTATTGTTGTTGTTGATGATGCTGTTGTAGAATACCCTTCTCTTTAAGGGGGAGTGTTGAATTATTGTAACTTTGAAGAATATTCTAAATATATTTTGTGGTCCCCGATGTTCTTATTGGGAGAATTACTTGTATTAATTTATACCTCGATGTTTCTATTGGTAGAATTACCTAAATTCATGAGGAATTTCTGTCCATTGTATGTCAGGTCATTAATACCCCGGGTGTGGTTACTCGAGCCTACATAGTTGAGTCTAATATTAAATGAATGGAAGAATATAAATAGAAGTGTGGTGCTCCTCATTTGAGACACACACACTCACTTGTGTAGCGCATGAGAGAGAGAGAGAGAGAAAGAGCTGTAGCTAGAGAAGAAGGAGGATCAGTATTTTAGGTTTTACCTTTTATATTTTTGTGGCATCTATGTTGAAGAAGCTTTTGCTGGGTTTTTCCCATTACAGTCTTACAAGGATAAATATTTGTGTTCTTTTTGTGTGGTTGTGCTTGTCTATCTTTCAGTGATCTTTTGGATTGTGGTTATGCTGACATGATGCTAAATGTTTTAAGATCTGATATAACCATTAAAAATTAACAATCGTGACCATCCATGTGGTCCCATATCTAAACTTTGTTCACACATATAAAAATATACAGTACTAATTAAAACTATTATGATAACATCCCATAAAAATCACTCTTTCCCATTTAACTAATATGCATAGACAACACATACAGTAAACAACTAATAGTTAAACCCCTTTTCATGCCAACAAAGGTCACGACATCGAATCCCATGGATGTTCAAACCCAAGGAAAAAATAGTAATAACAACCACAATATAATATATTAAACCGAAATCCAAATCGTATAACCATACTACAAGTTCTTAGAAGCAAATAAAATCCATGACATAACGTAGTGAATAGGAATCAACCTTTTATATAATCCAACGTTCATATCTGTACACATTCCACACTATACAACTACCATATACAGGATACAATTTATAAATACACCAAATTCCATGTAATAAACAATGCATACACTAAAAGGGAGGTTGTAAGACCCTAGATAGAGCACGACCTCGGCCAAGAACAATTTAAATACATATTCCATTAAAACATAAACCTACAGTAAACGATTGGTCATCGTGGGTTTCCATCCCATGGCTTTCCATAGTCCAGTTTACATAAGAACCGATAACCATAAACAAAATAATATAGAAGCTATTGCAGCACTATGGGAAAGGATCATGTCATTTAGGGCATGGCTTACCCACGCTTTCAAGTATTTACGATATCCAATATAACTAACATCATTACACATAGAGCATCCGTTTAGGCAAATGCCTCCTACAAACCCGAGTTCCATTTAAATACCGTGCTTAAATTAAAACACAAAAGGAAATTGTATTACACACTATGTAAAATTAACCATTTCTTTCATACATATAGAAACAATACATATATCTATTTATACAGAGTTTCACCAAGTTTGATACACATTCGCCATTAAAGGCTGAGTTTGAAGATTACATAGGCGTGCCAATGGGCTATGGAACCATTGCAAGAAATGGTGCATATGATGGCTAAAAGGCCCAAACCAAAATAATGATTTACATAACCATGACTAATTACACAGAGTCGAATGGCCCAAGATTTCGTTCATGGATTAACGCCTTAATATTTAAAAACCCAAGTTTGCAATCTTAAGCCAAAGGCAAAATAAAAAATGCTACAGCTAAACCCCAACCAAGCATCAAGTTAAAACTCAGCTCTGCCCAAAGGGACGAGTGGTGGAAAGCATAAAGCTTGAATAGCAGGCTTACCGTGGCCACTTAGTATCAACCTTGAGCTA
This sequence comes from Pseudotsuga menziesii, assembly GCA_001517045.1. Taxonomy (NCBI): domain Eukaryota; kingdom Viridiplantae; phylum Streptophyta; class Pinopsida; order Pinales; family Pinaceae; genus Pseudotsuga; species Pseudotsuga menziesii. The sequence continues at coordinate 204,314 of LPNX011004467.1, read as the reverse complement.
GTATCAGCCTTGAGCTAGTAGAGAAACCCTGAGCTAGCCCTCCTCACCTTCCCTGTTGCTTGCAAACATAGAAACATGACAAAGTTGAGGAGTATGCAGTGACTAAGCGATGAACCCAATGTAGTGCAAACTCAAGACCAAAAGCAAATATTACCTCCATCATGTTGGTCATTGCCTCCTTGCAGCACAGAGCCGAGACCTCTTCCCTCCTCAAAACCAAACAAAATTCAAAATGATTTGTGATCCAAATCCCTAACAGACAGAGCTAGTTCATAGTTTGCATTCTTTAGAAACGATTCTAGGTGCTATCACCTCCACGCTCAGTAGTCAACGACTTCTAGGAAAAGATTTATGCTCAGCACACGGTCTCTTTCAGCACTCCAACACTAATACTACTTGTTGTGCACTAAGCCCACATACATTATAAATATGTAATTACATAAAACAAGAAAGTATATCAGATTTACACAGAACATCCAATCACACAAGAAACACAGAAGTTACGTGGTTCACCCACTAAGTGTGGGATACATCCACAGGACAAGGGAATGCAATCTTTATTCATCATCAACAATTGTTTACAAGCTATCCTGGAGAGGGCTTAAAACCCCAGCTCAATATCAACCTCAATGGGCCATATATTTAAGCAACCCTTCAGTTACAGATAACTGATTATATCATTGGTGAAACCACCTTGACGAAAACCATCAATTGGTTGTCATATACAAATACTTCCGGTGTCTTCCTAGTCAACATATTTGACACAGTCTTGGATGTCATATCTAAAATATTTTTAATGTCGAGAAAATTCACAGCCTGCACAAACCAAATGTAACATACCCATTTAGGAGATCTAAAAATCTAGAAAAGAAATGGAGTAAATTTTTCTTTGCTTATAACCAAAAGGACAACCATGTTAAACTCCTAAGACTGTATAGTCACATAATAGAATTTTAACCATTCAACACCATGGATATAAATTCTTACTTGAAATCGAAACCCATTTTAATTTCTTCCTTTATGTTTTTACCAAAAATTAAAAGGACAAGTGAGTTATAAGTAACAACTCCATTAAGATGTGCGTTAAGGATAAAATGGACAATCCACATTTTACTTTTGAAACTGCTAAATTACTTAGTTATGACTCATTCTATTGATTCATACCATATAGTAAAACACTATAAGAGACTATTTATTAATTCCATAAGGTCATGGCTATTCGTTAGTGCATTCAAATCTTATTTTCATTCATGTAGTTATACATCAAGAAATTAGCTTGTTCATTAAGCAAGTAGTAATTGATTTCTCACTTAAATAGAAACATTATATGTATTTCAATATCAAACAAAACTCAATCTCACATAAAACACAATATCAACTGAAATAGAGATGAAATACAAAACATGTACAAATAAGAGAAAATAAACCAAATATACGTGGTTCACCCAATCCATGGGTTACATTGATGAAAGGGTCACATCTTGTGACATTATTTCATTAAAAGGATTACAATCCGCAACATAAATGTTGCCATAATCTTTTTGTCTCTCTTGTATACTTTCTCATAGAGAGTATCTCTAAACTATGTAGGTCAATACAACTAGGGGTTCTTATTAAATGATTAATTGAATGTGAATGGATCGATCACCAATTTTTTAGGTAACATAACAAATAAATATTGTTTGTAACCAAGTGAAGTCTTAATATTGAACACTTCCCTTTACTTGTATGTTCTTTTATTGTCATGCAAGCGCTAACCTATCCAGGGCTAGGGTTGTGCCGTCAATGGTCAATACATAATCTATAACAGAATTCAAGCAGACATAGTGTGTGTTCTTAAAACACACTAAGAATCTGCCCTACATACATATAAAATATATCCTATTCAATACAATATACTCCCTCTTTGAACCATAGAGTAGTATATTTACTCCACCCTATTGAAAATACCTTCGGCCAAGTTGATTATGTATCTTCTTATCATACCCTTAAAGTACATCTAAGTTGGGATGATGTAAGTATGGATATCTTTACTTATTTCATGTAAAATTCAAAGATACACACTTAAGTTACTATCAAATTAATATAGGTATAGGTCACTTGGCGGCTATTCACTATACCCAGTAACTATATATATAAGCTCAAAGTTTTTTTGAATACTAAGGAAAAAGAAACAAAATTTTAATATAATACTTAAATCATATCCCACATAATACTTAAATCATACCATAGTATAATAATTAAATCATATCATTACTTGGCATAGCATTACTTGACCGCTCTTTCTTATCCCATTAATTATCATTAATGAAATACCAATCGTCAATAGGTACGTTGCGGATATGCATCATTTGGATTGCTCCTATAATTTTGATGAGTTTTCCAGCGAATACCTCCCGAAATTTTTTTATTCCCTACCAAACATATAAGTATTTTGGCTACTACCAGGTCGTCTGGCAGCAGAAGAGTAGGGTAATCAGTTCACTAAGTTATGCACATATGTACATTTTTCCCTCTGAGCAGCAGCTATGGCTAAACTAGTTCATAAAATTAAACTTAAGTTATAAATCCCAGATATGAGGGTTGTGCCAACACACAGATATAATTACAATACCTCTCATATCTGGTTGTAAAAGAAAAACGCAAAACATGGAGCTCAGATTTCAAATAATCCATATCTAGAGGAAAGTAATGCTCACTAAGACGGCCGGTCCCAATTGACGATCTAGAAACTATAAGACAAAATGCTTGAATCCATAAATAATGCAATTTGCAGCCTCAAACCAATCGAGGGGGTTCATAAATAAAGCAATTGTGCACATCACACGCAGGATGGAATCACAATGGGGTTCAGATCCGTAACTCACAAACGTTGGATCATGCACAAATGCATACAAGAAACAAACAACCTAAAATAAGGGTCAATGTAGACATGGTAAGAACCTCCTATCAGATTGTTGACAGTCAGAAATATGGACAATAGGAAGCATTTTTCTCTGAGGGTATCTCCCGTTAATGTCGGCATTGGAAAAACTAAAATGCAGAGTCAAAATTCCTAAATGCAGGTTAATAATGAATGATCAAAATGCATCTCATGGAGGCACATATTGGGTTACTATATTTTTCAAATGCTTCCATGGTTGATGCTAGATCTGAAACGAAAACCAAAAGAAAACCTGGAATGCAAGATCAATATTATACGGATCTGAAAGTTAATTCAAATCATCGATTTGACATACAATAGAAGTGACTACATAAGAAAACGATTAATGGCATCTTGAAATGAGAGCTGAGAAAAACAAATAAATATATAGATATACCCACAGGAAAGGAAATGATAACAGTATTTTTCTAACACATCTATCATTACACGCTAAGAGAAATTCGTAAGTAGAAAATTCCCAAAAGCGTGAACGATGATGAAATCGTAATACCTAGTTGAAATCGTTGAGATCATTTTGTAGGAGGGTTGGGGTCATTCTCCTCTTATAAGCAGAGAGCACAACATAGAGATCACTCTCTCAAGAAGCGAAGAGATCATTTTATGGCAGAGCTCATGCTCATCTTGCACGGAGATCTGTTTTCTCAAAATGTCAGATCTCTCCGCCCCTACTTCCTCCAAGATCTGGAAATATAAATTGGTGAACCCCCAACGACTCCATAATCAATGTTTATCCATCCCCATAACGCCTCAAGAATCGGTGGCCATAATCTAGGGTAATTAAAGTCTCCATGTTCAACGTCTCTCAAAATGTTAATATCAGTCACGGGAGTTTAAATGACACCTCCAAAATTAATGGATAATAATCAGGTAACGGGTCCAAAACCTCGACTATTACTGAGGGTAAATTAATACTCGATCAATATCGGTATCTTGCTCTACATACCAAAAGTCAAAAAAATTCAACTCATTGGGCTCAAATATATCTAGAAAATGACCAAAAGAACCTAATTAGCCATTGAAAACAAAATAGGAGCCGCACAATAATTTTATAAATATGATCATCACACAAATGTTTTAAGAAACCATATAATTAAAAAAAATAAATAAATTAACCTTCAAATACAAAAAATCAAATTAGTCAAAACATAAGCCAAGCTAAGAATCAAACATATAACCTACCTTGAAAAGTAAGTTTTTTTTGCACTATTCTACATGCACTAGTGATTACACTCCAATAGCTCACAATGATGGCAAAATATGTAGTGATCCACAACACTCTAAATTACCCTCCTCAAAGGGAATTGATAAAGCTACGTACAAGTTGGGCTCATGGTAAGATCCTTTTACTCCACCTTAATATTCCTTTCAAAGAAGGTAGGCCATCCACCTTTTGTTAGAGAGAGCAATGATTTTTACATAGTACAAATGGATCGCAAAAATAAAAGAAAATGAAAGAAATATGAAATTTTTAAAAACTCTACAATTTTAATATCATAATAGATTCCATCAAAAAAAAACCTTTTGAACAATATTTAAAAGACAAAGCTTCCACTTTTCTAAATCAGCTCCAAGAAGAATATAATAATCTATCAAAAATCAACTAAAATATACCAAAAAATGAGAGAAATTCTATTTAAAATAAAAAGGAACTTATGGCCCCTAAAACTATTAATCTAAACGTGTTAATATTTTAAGTGAGAAAATTGCTATTTTTTAAAAAAACCTATAGCTCTCCAAAAGTGGTCCTTTAACCTTCTTAATATTTTAAGACTTAGAAATACCTCAAAAGGCCACACTTCACAATGCATTTAATTAAGTTGCACATAAGCACTCATCTAAACCCCTTAATCCCAAGAAATTTAAAAAGACTAATTGTAGTCAACACAACTATAATTCTTGATATCCTTAGAATAGATGGCCACAGCCTCACTCACTTCGAATAACTGGTCATCTAAGATCTTCAAAATCACCATGGATTGCGTGGCCGTGGCTACCCGCAAAATACTTTCATTAATTCCATGGAAAGGAAGTGTTCTCTGTCATTAATGCCATCTGCCATTTCAGACCATACATTGAGTCACTGACTTATGTATCAACTTTACTTTCCATCTTCTTCTGCAAAGTGCATGGTAGATATGATGGAAAGGTCAGAGTTCCATAGTTTGCATAGAATGATGTTAGGCGCACTTCGATATCACAGTGAATTTTTTAATTTTAGGCTTTGGGAGGGAGAGAGATTTCAAAAAACAGGACCAACTTCCTAAGTAATTTTATTTTTATTTATTCTATTTTTTAGATGGGAAAGATTAAAATAAATCACTTTTTTATTATTTATTATAAATTTGGTATGATAAGAAGGGAGTATGGAATTTTAATTTTATTTTTTATGATATTGATTGAGCTATTGGCTTAAAAATGGTTAAGAAATAAAATTTGTTTTAAGGTATAAATTTAAATTATCATAAAACTTTTGATAGTGTGTATAAGTAATATTCATAAAAATATGTTATGTTATAATTTAAATTTTAGTTAAATTATAATGGTGAAGATGTAAACTTTTTAGGCTGGTTAGGTGAGCATACAATAATTGCTTAAGTTAGTGGTGAGATGTCCAAATTTCAAATATGATTCTAAACATGCAAAGTCTCGAGGTGAACATGCCAACTTTTTTTTAGGTTCAATGGGAAAAGAGAAAGGTGACAACATGGTGAACATGTCAAATTTTTTGGCTGGTTAAGTGAACATACAATAACCACTTAAGACAGTGGATAGATGTCCAAATTTCAAATCTTGACATGTCGAACCTCCAGGTAAACATACCAATTGTTTATGTTTAATGGGAAAAGAGGAGGGAGACAACATAGTGAACACCCCAACTTCTTAGGTTAGTTAAGTAAACATACAATAATTACTTACGTTGCTGGATATTTATGATTAATAAGAAAATAAAAGTTTTTAAAATTAAAATAAGACTAATAACATTATAAATTTGAGAAAACAAATCAAATCCAAAACTCCATCACAATAATTCTTTACCATGTGTAAATTATATATATATATATATATAATGCATTCGTGATACATAAATTATAGTTCGGTGAATGAATATAAATCATAATCAAATGTAAAATTGGAACAACACACTTTATTTGAAATTAAAATAAACGGAGATCAATTTGAGCAATGACCATGTACTCAAACACCATCATGCTACTAGGATAATGTTGTCGCCATGTTATCTATTCACATATGTTAGATCTCTCTTTTTTCCATGAATCACTCCTTTAATAAAAGGAAGGAACACTTACAAAAAAATACAATAGTAATCTATTTTGACTGAGACCAATTGTCCTGAGAAGAAGGTATCAAACTAAACTATAACTTTATATAATGTAAATGAAATCATGCTATTTATAGAGATAAAGAGTAGCAATCTATAAGTATAGAAATTTTGAGAAGTTTTATTTGCTCAATTATAAGTTGGACATCTACTCTCACATTCCTCTCCTTGTAATGTAGAAGGCACCATTATTTATACATCAATTTATTTTGAAACTAGAATAACAAATAATAAATGTATATCCACACATGTTTCATGTGATTCAACAACTTGCTAAAAACTATTTAATAGAAATTAACTCATCATATCTCCAAGATCTTTGCCAACTAATATTTCCCAAATTTCTACGATTCTTCTTCATCTAGATATTTGAATTACTATCCCAAATTTAAATTAATTCTTCCATGGTTGGATGAGGAAATTTTAATTAGACCCACAAATTTTATAGTTATAGGTAATTCAAGTTCTCTTAATAACTAGTTCAATTTCTATAATCACCCCAAACTAATGGAACTTTCGATTATAAGTGAAAACATCTTATTTTAATAATATTTAATTATAAATTCACTAAAAATACTAAAATAATTGAATTGAACCATATTGAGTCTAATCCCACATATAAATAACGAAATGGAGTAAAACTAGGAAGATTAGTGATAAAGGATATTAAATGATGGTAGAAGGATGTGAAAATATGGAACACTTTTATATGTCTTATCCCACAATAAAATATGCTCTAGTGATTATCCATAACCATAGACACTTCTTGCGAGACACTTCTTCCAACAATCCCACCAAACAAAAGAAAGACCTTTCCCTTCACTAATCCATAGTTCCCTTATGCAATCTGATCATTACAATGCTTTCCAGATTCAAACATGGTGTATGTTATTGGAGAAGTTCTTGTATTGTTCATTCATAGATCACAAGGTATATGAATAGCAAAACATAATGGTTAAAAGTTTATTTCTTTACCAACCTCTCTGCTCACTTACAAACATCACATTTCCATCAAATGCACAATTCTCTTTCCAAATTTAAATTTCTAGGTAATGCACACTGTGATAATGGTAACTAACAACAACGAAAAAAATCTCTATGTAATGTGAACCCCATGAGAATAATAAATATGAGTGGTTGAACCCAATGGATATGAGAGAATCATGAAGATACAACCAAAATAAATTATTACCATAGAAGAAAGAACTTCTGGCAATTAACATCATTATCTTAGAATTACATTAACCATATGTTCCCTTCAAGGTGCAAGCCACCCATAATTAAAAGTGAAAATGAAAACAAATATATGTAAATAAAGCATGAAAGAGCCATTATAAAATAGGATAATATAATAAACATGAAATAAGGTTACATAAGTACATCACATAAATAAAATTCTACATCGATGAACAAAATACCATCACCTCAGTTACCTCAATGCCACAAAATTCAAATATTGTATTTCCTACTAATCCAAGAATGATACCTCTACTACCGCCCTACAATAATATCCCTATGATTCTCAAATCCTTAATGGTTTTCATGTCTCACATTCTCGTCATCTTCATTAATAAAATCATTCTTAATGTTGAATGTTTTCCTTATTTCTTCAAGTGTCTTCGCGTTCAACATATTTAACACAATCTAGCATTTCACATCTAAAAGATTTTTTATGTAGAGAAAATTTGCAGCCTTCACAAACCAAAAATCTTAGTAAGCTAAATTTCTTATAAATATACCAAAAAAAACTATAAATTGGATATTAAAACACATATGCATAAAATTACTAATCAAAACCATAAAAGTATTATAGAATACAAAATCACCTACAAACAATTAATCCTATTATCCTCTCACTTGAAATAAGAGCGCTCAATTTATTATTCATGTAAGTAGAATAATTCAAGAATATTCAAATTCAAGGAAATAAATCCTCCAAAAAATACTTCAAATGCTCAAATAACAAAGTAAATTTTAGAAATAATTTACACTATATCTCCTCCATACTAAGCTGTAGAGGACCTCGCACATCTCCATGCAATTAGAAAGGAATGTACCCAAGGGTCCCATTATTTTTATGACACACTTCATAAATAAAAAACACATCAAAGACATGGAGGCTAGGAGTATCTAGGTAAATATTAGTAACCCAATAGCCCATAATAAGAAAAAAGAAAATAGTTTTCTTACTTTTGGGTTCTTAATGGTAGGTTTCTCAAATACACAAATAAAAATAAAGTGTTGGTTCACTATTCAAGTATAAATATTTTACAAACTATGACTCAAACTCTAAGATACTTTCTTAGAATAGTCAAACCTTCTCTAAAGTTTATACAACCAAAAGACTATGATATTCTAAATTTAGAATACTTAATATTTTTGTTTCCTGTTGCACATAAAGTACACCTTGAGAAATTCATATCAATTTTTGAAACCTCATGATTACATCAAAATAATAATCTTGAAACTTATTTTGGAAATTAAATTAACTTATAAACAATAAAACATAACTATTTCTTAAAAAGAAAATTAAAAACAAGAAAAACCATTTAATTCATGCTTCATAAAAGACATCCATAAAACAATCCCCTTGTTTTTATACAATATGTACATTAAAAAACGAATGAAATTTGAATATATGAAAAAGATAAATACGAAAAAATCATTCTAGCTACTCCTATATTTAAATGGACCTTAAGTCACCATTAAAAATAATGGAAACCCTACAATTCTTTTAAGAAAAAATATCTACACTATTTAGAAGAAAATAATTTTATCAATATGATCATCACAAAAATGTTCTAAGAAACCATATAATTGGAAAAATAAATAAATTAACCTTCAAATACAAAAATTCAAATCAGTCAAAACAACAATATAATTGGAAAAATAAATAAATTAACCTTCAAATACAAAAAATCATATCAGTCAAAACATACTCCATGCTAGGAATCAAACATATAACCTACCTATGACAAGTAAGTAATTGTTGCACTATTCTACATGCACTAGTGATTACACTCGAATAGCTAGTGATTACAAAAGATGTCGTGATCAATTGCACTCTAAATTACAATACTCAAAGGAAATTGATAAAACTACTTACAAGGTGGGATGATGGTAAGATCCCTTTACTTCGCTTTAATATGCCTTTGAAAGAAGATAGGTCATGTACCTTTTGTTAGAGACTTGAGAACACTTTCTACATCATACAAATGGATCACAAAAATCCAAAATATGAAGGAAATATAAAAAATTATAAAAAGTATACAATTTTAATATCATAAAAAACTCCATTGTTGGTAATTAATTTGATCGCGAGCTCATTTCTTGAGCCTCCCCCAGTCATTAAGACGTAGTTATGGCTGATAGAAGAACGAGCTACCTACAGTACGCAGCTTTAACTTCTCAGGCTTGCTGGCACCTCGTGAAATGCCAAAATTTTACTGAATTTTTTAATCACGTTTCAAGTCCGTTTTGAATGGATTTTCCGGTCATAAGCACATCAGATAAGATATTTTTGTCAACCAGAATGTAACTGATATAAATTTTTTGTTTAATGAAAAGTTTAGAGCGAGGGTTCATTTCTGTTTTTGTTTTTGTTTTACATTCTCTTGTATTCGGTGTGTGTCTCTACTTTGTAATGCTACCTACAGGCCTCGTGCCTTCACGTGGTATCAGAGCTTGACTGTGAGCTGTGTCGTATGCCCACCCTCATCCAGTCTCCGCATACGCTTGTCTTCCTAGCTGCTGGTTCAGCATATTTAGACCCATCGCAGAGAGCTCTCCTGGTTAAGGATTGAGGTGAGCATACGTTAGGGTTTTCGGTCCAAAAGAGCCACGGAGGAGGTTGTAACAGTACTCTTGGTTGAAATATTCGTGAGTTGTATACAAGAGAGCTGCTGGTTGATAGAATCCCTTGTTCATTCAAAAAAGAAGCTGTTGCTCCTATTATCTCTTACAGAGACGCTAGTAAGAGTTGAGCCGTGTTTCTTGCTACCTTACAGCTGGATAATACACCATCGGTTTGAGTCGTTGCTCTTGTCACTGCTACTGAGCTGCAAACCTTGGTTGATGTTGTGCTTCTTGCTATTTAGCCGTGTGGTCAAGAGCTACACGTTTTCTTGCTGCAGAAGATTAAGTTGCTGGGAGAAGAGAGCAGAATAGCTACCATTGCTACAGTGATAGAGCAATTAGTGAGAAATTGAGTTTGCCCCTCAATTTGACGCCTTGGGGTCACCAGCTTCATGAGCTTTTGTGGGACATTGTTCTAGAAGTAGAAGATCTCTTTGGAGCAGCCGATTCAGCAACCGTTGCTGGCTTCTTAGCCTTGGGGGCGCCGCCGACTTTGGAACTGTAGTATTAGCCGTTTTCTCTCTGGAGCCGTCCGCTTCCCTAATTTCCTTGAAATTGTAAGTCTTCTATGTATGTTGGTGAGGACCATTTTAGTTCTGTTATAAACCCATTGGATGTTTTAAAGTTTAGGTATAAAATCCTTGGTGTAGCTTGGTTTCTAGTGGACCAGTTAAGTCCCGTAGTTGTCTAGAGTTCAAAACCTGTCATTGTGTGTAAACCTGAATTAAAACAAAATTTCTATGAATAGTGCTCAGCCACAGGTTCCCCTCCTTGAAGGGAAAGCTGATTTTGATTTTTGGGTAATTAAAATGAGAACTATTTTGGGTTCCCATGGGCTGTGAAATTTCATAACATATGGGTATTCAAAACCTACAGACTATGTTGCAGAACAGCTACTAACAGTAGCTGAGAAAGCCAAACTAGATGAAAAACATAAGAAGGACAAGAAATCTCTTGCTTTCATCCATCAGGGCATCAATCCTGTCACTTTCATTAAAATTGCCACTGCTCAGAATGCTAAAGCATGGGAAATGCTTGTGACAAGTTATCAAGGTGGAGCTCAGGCAAAAGTTATTAAATTACAGAACCTCACACGTGATTTTGAGAGCCTAAAAATGAAGGATTCTGACTCTGTTGAGCAGTTTATGGGTTAGGTGTCCAATGTGGTTAGGCAGCTAAGATTACTAGGTGAAACCTTGCCGGACCAAAGAGTAGTGGAGAAAGTTCTTAGGAGTATGCCTAAGAGATTTGAGTCTGTCATAGCTACCATAGAGGAGTCAAAAGATATGAGTCAGATAAGTGTTGAAGATCTGATGGGATATTTGATATCTCATGAATCCAGGATGAACAAGTATGAAGAATCATCCCTCGAAAATGCATTAAAAATGCAAGTTTCTGTGTCAAGGGGAAGAGGTAGAAAAGGAAAAACAGGCAGAGGCATAGGTAGCAGACCGAATTTTCATGGTGAACATAAGTTTGATGCTGAAGCTGAGTGGGAGAAGAAAACTCAACATAGCCCTCACAGTTTCAGGGGGAGTAGTAGCAGAAATGTGCAGCAGAATGCACAGAAATATGATAAATCAAAAGTGCAGTGCTACTACTACAAGAAAATTGGTCATTATGCAAATAGATGCAGGAAAAGACAAGATGATGCAGCCATTAAGCAATCAACAAATCTGATTGAAGAGCCATAGAACAATGAAAACTCAGTTTTGTTGACCTACAATGTTGTGGAAGAAAGCCCAAAGGACGTTTGGTTTGTCGACAGTGGTTGCAGTAACCACATGACTAGGAACAAAGAGCTGTTTGGTAAATTGGACAACTCAATTCGTACTGAAGTAAAGCTTGGGAATGACAGTGAAGTGACTGTGAATGGGAAAGGTGATGTTCCTATATTTGACAGAAGCGGAAAAAGGAGAACAGTAGAGGATGTCTACTATGTGCCTGGTCTGAAATGAAATCTGATTAGTGTTGGACAACTAATGGATAAGGATTATGAAGTCAGTTTCAAAAGAAACTTATGCACAATCCTAGACAATTCACCCAAGAAACAGTTGATTTCTAGGATTAAGATGACAAAAAAACGCATGTATCCATTATGCCTCAAAAGTAGTCTAACTGATGTTGAAACTGCTTATAAAGTGAATAGTCAAGATCAATCTTGGCTTTGGCATTTAAGGTATGGGCATTTTCTTTTTGGAGGCTTGAAAATGTTGCATCATAAACAGATGGTAAGGGGATTACCTTCCATTGAGCAGCCCACAAGCTCATGTGAGAGCTGCATTATGGCAAAACAACATAGGGACAGTTTCCCTTTTGGTGTTGCATATCGTGCAAAGTCTTGCTTGGAGATCGTCCACTCAGATCTATGTGGACCAATGCAGACACCTTCTTTAGGTGGAAACTTGTATTTCTTAAGTTTTATAGATGATTATAGTCAGAAGATTTGGGTGTATTTGCTGAAACAAAAATCTGAAACTTTTGGGATCTTCAAGAGATTTAAAGCCATGGTTGAGAAAGAAAGTGGCAAAAGAATCAAAATCTTGAGATGTGATAGAGGAGGCGAATATAAGTCCAATGAATTTTTGGAATTCTGCAAGATAAATGGAATTAAAAGACAATTTACAACTCGCTATACTCCTCAACAAAACGGTATTGTTGAGCGGAAGAATCGAACCATCATGGATATGGTTCGTAGCATGCTCAAAGAGAAACATTTGGGAAAAGAATATTGGGGTGAAGCTGTAAGGTGTGCTGTTTATATCTTGAACAGAAGTCTAACTAAAATTTTGTCAAACCAAGTACCGGAAGAAGCTTGGAATGGAAGGAAGTGTTCAGTTGCACATCTTAGAATTTTTGGGTGTGTTGCATTTGCACACATACCTGATAAGATAAGAAAAAAATTGGATGATCATAGTGAGAAATGCATTTTTGTTGGGTATAGGGATATGTCCAAAACATATCGTTTGTATAATCCCATCACTAAGAAGATGATTATCAGCAGAGATGTTAAGTTCAAAGCGGAAGAGTCTTGGGATGGAAGTGTTGACAACACTATTATTGGAGGTGTACCATTTTCTTATGAAAATGATGAAGGAGTTGAGCAGATTGAACAAGCTGGACAGCCAACTCCAACTGTTGTTATTCCTACAGCAAGTACACCAAGAAGACAAAATGCTGGTGTAAGTAATCCACAATCAAGAACTCCAAGAACTTCTATGCAAGGTGACTCATCTAGACATGCGGATCAGCAGTCTTCAAGTTCACAACTTAGTAGTGATTCTAATCCGACACTTGCTACTATGAAATCTCGGATTAGAGGGCAGAAAATGAGAAGCTTGAATGACATTTATGATCAAGCTCTTGATGAAGAAATAAATCAGAATGTAAATTTTGCTCTAATTGCATATCAGCCAGCAAATTTTGATGAAGCTGTGCAAGATGATGTGTGGATTGATGCTATGGATGAAGAAATAAATGCTATTGAGAAGAATGATACATGGGAGCTAGTAGATTTACCAGTTGAAAAAGACTGTATTGGAGTTAAATGGATTTATAAAACCAAGCTTAATGCTGATGGAGAAGTTGTGAAACACAAGGCGAGACTTGTAGCTCAAGGGTTTAGTCAACAACCCGGGATTGACTACAATGAGACATTTGCACCTCTTGCTAGGTTTGATACTGTGAGGCTTGTTTTAGCCATTGCATCCCAACACAGTTGGAAAGTTCATCAAATGGACGTAAAATATGCTTTCCTAAATGGATAAAACAACCTCCTCGTTATGAAGTCAAAGGAGAAGAAGGAAAAGTCTATAAATTGAAGAAAGCCTTATACGGCTTGAAGCAAGCACCAAGAGTGTGGTACATTAGAATAGATGCATATCTGATCAGCAATGAGTTCAATCGAAGTCGAAGTGAGCCTACGCTGTACACAAAGGTAAACAAGCATGGGGAAATACTTATTTTGTGCTTGTATGTTGATGATTTAATTTTTACTGGAAATCTGTCCATAAATGACTTTAAAACAGCAATGAAAACTGAGTTTGAAATGACAGATTTGGGCCTTATAAAATATTTTTTGGGCATTGAAGTCAAACAGTCATAAAATGGGATTTTTATATCTCATTCCAAGTATGTGTTTGACCTCTTAAAAAGGTTCAGAATGCTGAACTGTAAATCAGCAGCAACACCTGTAGCAACGAGGACAAAGTTAAGCAGGAATGATGAAGGATCTGGAGTTGATCCAACTGAGTTCAAGAGGCTGGTTGGCAGTTTGATGTACTTGATAGCAACTAGACTGGATATACTGTATGCTGTAAGTCTGATTTCGAGGTTCATGGAAGACCCAAAGGCTTCGCATTGGCAAGTTGGAAAAAGAATTCTGCGTTACATTGTTGGAACTGCAGAATATGGTATACTGTATTCGTCAAATTCAGAATTTAAATTGATTGGTTTTACTGACAGTGATTTTGCAGGAAGTCAAGATGATAGAAAGAGCACATCTGGATATGTGTTCAACCTTGGTTCAGGGGCAATTGCTTGGTCTTCAAAGAAGGAACAGATTGTTACTCTTTCTTCAGCTGAAGCTGAATATGTAGCAGCTACTTCAGCTGCTTGTCAATCTGTGTGGATGAGAATGATACTCTCAGATTTGCAGCATGTGCAAAAGTAGCCTACAGAAATTTTCTATGACAACAAATCTGCAATTGCACTTTCAAAAAATCATGTTTTTTACAAAAGAAGCAAGCATATAGATACCAGATTTCATTTCATAAGAGAACTGGTAAATGGTAAACATATTTTTCTTGAATTTTGTAAGCCCAATGAGCAGCTTGCAGATGTATTTACAAAGCCATTGGCAAAAGATGTTTCTGAGTTTCATAGACAGAATTTAGGTGTATGTAAATGTGTATAAAGTTGTATGGCGATAAAATTAAGGGGGAGTGTTGGTAATTAATTTGATCGCCAGCTCATTTCTTGAGCCTCCCCAGTCATTAAGACGTAGTTATGGCTGATAGAACAACGAGCTACGTACAGTACGCAGCTTTAACTTCTGAGGCTTGCTGGCACCTCGTGGAATGCCAAAATTTTACTGAATTTTGTAATCACGTGTTTTGAATGGATTTTCCGGTCATAAGCACATCAGATAAGATATTTCCGTAAACCGGAATGTAACTGATATAAATTTTTTGTTTAATGAAAAGTTTAGAGTGCGGGTTCATTTCTGTTTTTGTTTTTGTTTTACATTCTCTTGTATTGAGTGTGTGTCTCTGCTTTGTAATGCTACCTCCAGGCCTTGTGCCTTCATCCATAAAAAAACCATTGAACAATATCTAAAAGAGTAAACTTCCAACTTTAGAAATCAGCTCCAAGAAGAATATAATAATCTATCAAAAATCAACTAAAATAAACCACAAATAAGAGAAATACTATTCTTTTTTGAAAGAACCTATGGCTCCCAAAGGTGTTCATCTAAACCTCTTAATATTTTTACTCACATAAATACTAATTTGAAAAAAAAAACCTATGGCTCCCCAAAAAAACACACCTTACAATACTTTTAATTAAGTTACACTTAAGTACTCATCTAAACCCTTTAATTTTAATGAGTAAGAATACCTGAAGAGGCCACACTTCACTAAATGAATTGCAAGAAAGTGGAAATTTAATAAGACTAATAGTGTCTCCCTAAATTCACAAAAAAAACATTCCAACTGCAAACTGGTTCAAAAAAACACTCAAAACATGTGCGCAAGGGAAAATTAAGGGATGAGAAGGAGAAAGACAAGCCCTAATTAAATGAGTTTTCTGGGGAAATACCAAACCACTGAATCACTAATTTAATTAAGTTTCTTAAGATAACATAAAATAATCGAATACCTAATTATACCAAAACCTTAATTAAATCGGCTTTTCTGAAATAATACCAAAGGATCAAATTCCGAGTAAGGTCGAACAAAGGTCAGGTTTGTGAAAAAATACCTACTTAAATAGGAACCATTATAAAATAGAATAATGACACAATACGTAACCAGGCTTGCGGAAATAAGCTTGCCGACTAAAATTTTAATGAGCGATTGCTAGTGATTTTGATAAAACAACGCCAGCTAGCTCATAGTTGGCATCATATTGTCTTTATCCACTAACTTAAATATTTGAATCTTATGCATTCCCTGACTTGGCTTGACTTCCCTCCCTATATTTCCACATTGATGCTCACCTCAGAGTGGAATTGAAAACTCTTATTAGCTATTACCTAGACTCATCGTACTACAACATGGACTCATCACGCAATGAATCATTTAATGTCGATGTAACTCTTCCTAAGCGCTCTTAGTTTTTTCACATGGTTGGGGTTTTGTGTTGTTAATGGACTAATACTCTCGTTAACTCTTGGTTCTCACTTTGTCTTGGCTCTAGGTCATCCACAGAGGTCGTTCTTCATTGACGTTAGGGTTTGGATGTTCCACATGCCCTTACTACAGTCTATGCAATCCTTCTACCATACCTACCTCCACACTGTTGCATTATTATTTGCTAAATGATGGTTGTTTTTTATTCATGGTTATGCTTTCTACCTATCTAATTCTCGGTCCTCTCTGCCTTTGTGAGGAATCCATCAAGTCGGATCGGGCTTTCTCCTCGACATCTGATTCAAGGATGATGGCACGTAACCTTTTTACAAGAAAAGATGTAGCTTGACCATGGCTCGACGGTCCCACCAATGATAAGTAATTCAAGTTCCCATGGAATTTGGATGGTTTTAACCATCCTGAAGAGAACGCTTTATGCGATACTTGTTCTTTCCAATTGCTTCAATGGTTGGTGGTTACCTTGGTAACTGATCCTTTATGCCTTTGTCCATCCATTGGGTTGTAATGCTTATAATTGGGCGTATTTCATGAGCGTAGGTCGTTGCAATGCCCAAGCACTTTCTAAAAATATTGTTAAGTTAACTTTGTAGAACGTCTTTGGTTTTACACCACTTCTATTGTTAAGTTAACTTTGTTATTTCATTTGCTTGAATGTGCCGCGATTGTTTGAATGAATTTTGGTAACATCTCTTTACTTGTTTTGGATATGATGTACATTGTACTCTAAGAAAATGTATTGGGTCTACTATGCATTGTCTCAAAAAGAGTATTCAAAACCCTAAAACTTTAGTGGTAAGTGATTCGATAATTTCTCTTCCTATTTAGAATGGACTTTAATAATTCGGTAATTGATTCAAACGTTTGCATTTTAGAGTCCTTTTCTCTATCCTTGGCAACGGTCTTTGTAAATGAAACTTTATTTTTGTTGAAAACTTCAATTGTTCCCATTAGTTCAATAATCTCCCTCAACCCTAACCAATGTGTGACATTGCTATGGTTGAAAGGTTAGTTTCATGCACTACATTATTCACTATTTTCTGTTGCATCTCCATTTCATTACTTTGATATTTGTAAGTGAAATGATTTAGAGTTTGATTCTATGTTGCAAAAGCTTGCCAAACATTGGAATATAGGGAAAGTGGGTAAGAGTATGAGATATATACACACCCTTTCCTCAAATTTCTAGCAAGTGGGAAAAGTCAATAATATATATTAAAAAATATAAAAAATAATTAGAAAAACAGAAGAGAAAAAAAATAAACATTAAGACAAATTGATGACTTTACTTATCCCTATATTTGTGGTTGTATGTATAGACAAAGTTTTTAGCTTTGTGACAACTATGATTAAAATATATTAGAATATCATATGTTTACAAAACATTCTATTCCAAGGTATTTGCAAAGGTATATAATTATTCAAATTTAAATTATTATAAAATAAAATCAAGATATTTTTTATTTAAATGTAATGTATGAATTTAGTTTTAAAGTAAGATTTCAAACCATTTCCAATTAGTTAAAACTTTGCTTTTTATTCATAAATTGAATCGTAAAATAAATAAATTTATTTTCTTTTATTTAATAATATATAAAAAGTCAAAATAGATTTACATTTATTATTGATTAGCGATGAGTGAATACTCTAGCGCTAGCGTTAAATAGAGATCCAATGCACCAACTACAAGGTAGCACAAAAAAGAGTTTTATTGCAACTTAGTTTTCTAGAGAAATCTTTTTTAGTCAACCATATATGTATGGTCACAAGGAATAGATGTTCTTAACAACCAATATGGCGATCATGAATGCGTGGAAGTTCCAAATGAAGGAAACCCACAAAAAAAGTCCCCAAGATCCCGATTTTAGAGGGTAAAAGTTCCAACCATCCGGAACAGTTCCCATTGGATTGGGAAAGTTCCCTACAAGTTTGAAACTTCCCTAAAACATCTTTGTGAACGAGTTTCCTAAAATCCGGGACCAATTCCCATGCTACATAGGTTTGATTATAATGTTTGCTTAAGTATTTTTTTAACTCTATACTGTATTTTGACTCGATTCTAATTTGAGTTATTCTAGGTTTTACAATCTATGCATAATTAGATGTGAAATGTTATCTGTAATGTGTTCGGTTGAATGTTTTCATGTAGAATAATTACGAATTATTTTAGCATTTGATTTTATATAAGAGTTAATGGATATTTGTGCAAAAACATGTTGATAGTAATTTCCATAGTTATCACGAGGTGCTAACTAAAAAAATGTCAATTTATATGCTTAAATCCATTTACATTTTAATTATAAATTCTCACTACACCATCTTGTGAAATGCAAACACATTTTTTTAAGAATTAGATCATTTCAGGTGTGATTTACATAAGATTCTCATGGTAACTAAATGTTGATAAATGAATTGAAATATGGAAATGAGTTTCTTTGAAACAAAAAAAAACAAACAAAATCCATCATTAAATTATCCCTTACTATTTCCACAAGTGTTCTAAATAAAGTCCTAGTTAAGCGTTTAATTCTTAAGATATGAATATTTCAAAAACAATGCTCATTTTTGGTACATAAATCATAATCCAATGTAAAATTGGAACAACACACTTTATTCATTAAAAGAAAACTTATCAATTTAACCAATATCCATGTACTCAAACACCATCATGCTACTAGGACCATGTTGTCCCTAACTTATCTCTTCACATATGTTCACATATGTTAGATCTCTATTTTTTCCATAAATTGCTCCTTTAATAAAAGGAAAGAACACTTACAAAATATACACACTTACATGAAACCAAATAAAAGTACACAGTAATTATCCCAAGAGATACCAAAATAAACTACAACATTATAAAATCTAAATGAAATCATGTTATTTATAGAGAAAAAGAGTGGCAATCTATAAGAAAAGAAATATTGAGAAACTTTATTTACTCAATTATAAGTTGGACATTTACTTTCACATTCCTCTCCTTGTAATGGAGAAGGAACTATTATTTATACATCAATTTATTTTGAAGTAGAATAACAAATAATAAATGTATATCAACTAATATTTCATGTGAATCAATAACTTGCTAAAAACTATGATTCATTCTCATCTATATATTTGAATGATTATTCCAAATTTAAATCAAATCTTCCATGCGAATGAGGAAATTTGAATTTGACCCACAAATTTTATAGTTATAGGTATTTGATTTAATAACTAGTTTAATTTCTGTAATCACTCTAAAACTAATGGAACTTTCAAATATAAGTGAAAACATATTATTTTGCTAATATTTAATCATAAATTCACTAAAAACACTAAATTAATTGAATTGGAAACTATTGAGCCTAATCCCACATATAAATATTAAAATGGAGTAAAACCACAAAAATGAATGATGATTAAGGATAAAGGATATTAAATGATTGTAGAAGGATGTGAAAATATGGAAAATTTATCTGTCTAATCCCACAAGAAAATATGCTCTTAGTGATTATCCATATCCATAGACAGTTCTTGCAAGACTCTTCTTCCAACCATCCCACCAAACAAAAGGAAGGACTTTCCCTTCACTAATCCACAATTCCCTTAAGCAATCTAATCCTTACAATGCTTTCTGAATGTGTACAGTAAGATTCAAGCATGGTGTATGTTGTTGGAGAACCTCTTGTATGGTTCATTGATGGATCAGAAGGTCTATGAGTAGAAAAACATAATGGTTAAAATTTTATTCTTTTACCAACCTCTATGCTCACTTACAAACATCACATTTCCATCAAATACACAATTCACTTTCCAAATTCAAATTTCTAGGTAATACACACTATGATAATGGTAATTAACAACAACAACAAAAAAATCTCTATGTAGCATGAATCCCCATGAGAAGGATAAAGATGAGTGGTTGAACCCAAAGGATATGAGAGAATCATCAAAATACAACTAACATAAATTATGACCATAGAAGAAAGAAATTCTAGCAATTAACATCATTGTCATAGAATTACATTCACCACATGTTCCCTTCATATTAAATTTCATCAAAGTGCAAGCCACCCATAGTTAAAAGTGAAAATGAAAACAAATATATGTAAATAAAGCATGAAAGAGCCAAAATAAAATAGTATAGTATAATAAAAATGAAAGAAAGTTCCATAACTACATCACTTAAATAAAATTCTACATCAATGAACAAAATACTATCACGCCGGTTATCTCAATGCCACAAAATTAAAACATTGTATTTCCTACTAATCCAAGAATCATACCTTGTACTACCACCCTACACTAATATCCATATCATTCTAAAAATCCTCAATTGTTTTCATGTATAACATCCTTCTCTTCATTAATAAAATCATTCTTAATGTTGAAAGTTTTCATTATTTCTTCATGTTGGGCATTAATCCCACGTACATTATACATATGTAACTATATAAAACAAGAAAGTATAACAAATTTACACAGAACATCCAATCACATAAGAAACATAGAAGTTACGTGGTTCACCCACTGAATGTGGGCTACATCCATGGGACAAGGGCATGCAGTCGTTATTCATCATCAACAATAGTTTACAAACTATCCTCGAGAGGGCTTAAAGCCCCAGCTCAATATCAGGCTCAATGGGCCACATATTTAATCCAACCTTCAGTTACACATAGCTAATTATACCGTTGGTGAAACCACCTTGACCTAAATCGTCTATTGATTGTCATATCCCAATAATCTCCACCTTGACAACAATTTAGTTGATGCCCTGCCCTTGTCCATTTGTACTTCTAAATACCAAAGCACCCATTTCACTACTTCACCTAGATTTGTCATGTATCCACTGACAACACCAACCACATGTGAAAATATCTCATCGCACATCACACCAGCATACCATACACAAGACATATAACCCTTTTCTTCATTGCGTGGACATCAACCTAAATAAAAATCAATCTGTCTCTTGTTCATTTATGCTCAAGATTGTTTTCTGGCTCTTTGATCCTCCATCTTGAAAGTCCAACCAAACCAACCTGTTGATCTTATCCATGCTTGGTCCTAATTCAAGCATAATGCCAACAACCCAAAACACAAGATAATGAAAACCTTAAACTCAATGGTTACACCCACTTCTTGGAAAACATGGTTCGCCATAAAGGAATAAAAAAACAACTTGTACCACATGCCCGAGAGACTGCTTCAAGCCATACAATGATTACTTTGAGCTTGCAAACAAATCTTCCTATGCAATCCAGAGCACCTTCTATGCTCCACCTCGAATTTTGCATCCAAAGACCTTATCCAAATCTAGCAAAGACAACTAGATGGGCATTTACTATTCACCTTTAGGTCTCTTTACAATGGAATTAACCAAGCCTTTAAAATAGGCTTCATTAGATGTAATTTCGTGGACAAAAAACATACTATGGGAAACCAATACAATGCGCCAAACAACCAACTCATTCCCTACCGCTAAGTCTACATCTAGTTTCATAGGTAACTAAACAACCTAGGGTATGCATGCCATTCCAGGTCTTACAGTCACATGACCAATTACATATAAAAACTAAATTTTTACAACTCCAAAAAAAAAAAAAAAAAATTCTACCATTACATTTTTTTTTACCCTTCCCTTAAAAATGCCACCAACACTCTCTTCCAAAATATTTCAAAGTCTTTACAAAATATTAGTAAACCATCACGCACTCATTCAAGCATCCATTACTCCACTGAGACCTCTCCATGCAGGTGCTCGTCACTTTCGCGCAGGTGCTCTGGCTTCTTTGTGTATGAACTTCATTCAACACACAGAAGTGTTCGAAGCCAACTACAACATACAACCACCACACCCGCTTCCTTCTCTTCTATGCACACCCAAATATGAACATTTGCTTCACAAGGGCCTCTATGCAGACTCGGATATGAACCTTTTCTTCATGCGGGTTCGATCTAACCTTTGCAATGACTCGCTGTGAGCTTCTTCACAGATGGCTGTGACGGACTGCGAACTCTTAACGCTATATATCTGGGTGAGCTCTGTCCTCTCCACCATTTTTATTCCAAAGGAAAATGTTCTCCAAAGTTTATTGCTCTCCAAACCACAAACAAGGAATAAAATAAAAAATTTCTGAGTCCAAACACCAGACTCCTCCAACGGCGACCTCCAATGAGCTTTCTTCTCCACGCTGGTTGACAACGACTCTCTTCTCAATAGCTCTCTACATGTGTAGAATCAATCTACATTCTAGTCTCTTTTACGCAGTGTTCATTACTCCACACGATCTAGGGTGAGGCACGTTCTTCACAACTAGTTTACAGACATAACTGGTTCACGGTTTGCATTCTTTAGAAATGATTCCAAGTGCTATCTCCTCCATTCTCAGCAGTCAACGGGTTATAGGAAAAGCTTCACGCTTAGCACACGGTCTCTTTCAGCACCGTGGCTCTGATACCACTTGTTGGGCACTAAACCAACATACATTATAAATATGTAATTACAAAAAACAAGAAAGTATAAAAGATTTACACATAACGTCCAATCACAAAAGAAACACAAAAGTTACGTAGTTCACCCACTGAATGTGGTCTACATCTACGGGACAAGGGAATGCAGTCTTTATTCATCATCAACAATAGTTTACAAACTATCCCAGAGAGGTCTTAATGCCCCAGATCAATATCAGCTTTAATGGGCCATATATTTAAGAAACCCTTCAGTTACAGATAACTGATTATATCGTTGGTGAAACCATGTTGACTTAAACCATAAATTGGTTGTCATATCCAAACACTTTTAGTGTCTTCCCGGTCAACATATTTGACATAGTCTTGCATGTAATATCTAAAAGATTTTTTATGTCGAGAAAATTCGTAGCCTGCACAAACCCAATGTAACATACCCATTTAGCAGATCTAAAATCTAGAAAAGAAATGGATTAATTTTTTCTTTGCTTATAACCAAAAGGACAACCATGTTAAACTCCTGAGAGTGTATAGTCACATAATAGCATTTTATCCATTCAACACCATGGATATAAATTCTTACTTGAAATTGAAACACATTTTAATTGCTTCCTTTATGTTTTTACCAACAATTAAAAGGACAAGTCAGTTATAAGTAACAACTCCATTAAGAGGTGCGTTAAGGATAAAATAGACAATCCACATTTTACTTTCGGAATTACTACATTACTTAGTTATGACTCATTCTATTGATTCATACCATATAGTAAAACACTTTAAGAGACTATTTATTAATTCCATAAGGTCATGGCTATTCATTAGTTCATTCAAATCTTATTTGCATTCATGTAGTTATACATCAAGAAATCAGCTTGTTCATTAAGCAAGCAGTAATTGATTTCTCACTTAAATAGAAACATTATATGTATCTCAATATCAAGCGGAACTCAATCTCACATAAAACACAATATCAAGTAAAACAAAGATGAAATACATAACATGTATAGATAAGAGAAAATACGCCAAATATATGGGGTTCACCCAATCCATGGGTTACATCCACCAAAGGGTCACATCTTGTGACATTATTTCATTAAAAGAATTACAATCTGCAACATAAATATTGCCATACTTTTGTTGTCTCTCTTGTATACTTTCTCATAGAGAGTATCTCTAAACTATGTAGGTCAATACAACTAGGGGTTCTTGTTAAATGATTCATTGAATATGAATGGATCGATCACCACTTCTTTATGTAACATAACAAATAAATATTGTTTGTAACCAAGTGAAATCTTAATATTGAACACTTCCCTTTACTTATTCCTTCTTTTATTGTCACATAAGCTCTAACCTATCCAGGGCTAGGGCTGTGCCATCGCTGGTCAATACATAATCTATAACACAAGTCAAACAGACCTAGTGTGTGTTCTTAAAACACACTAAGAATCTACCCTACATACATATAGACTATATCCTTTTCAATAAAATATACTCCCTCTTTGAACCATAGAGTAGTATCTTTACTCTGCCCTATTGAAAATGCCTTCGTCCAAGCTGATTGTGTGTCTTCTTATCATACCCTTAAAGTACATCAAAGTTGGGATGATGTAAGTATGGATATCTATACTTATTTCATGTAAAATTCAAAGATACACACTTAAGTTCCTATCAAATTAATAGATGTATAGGTCAATTGGAGGCTATGCAGTCTCGCTAGTTACTATATATATAAGTTGAGAGTTTTTTTGAAGACTAAGGAAAAAGCAACAAAATTGTAACATAATACTTAAATCGTATCCCACATAAACGATTCGTGCTTAAATCGTAAAATCACATAATTCATATCATATCATTACTTAAATCATATCCCACATAATACTTAAATCATATCATAGTATAATACTTAAATCATATCATTACTTGACATAGCGTTACTTGACCGCTCTTTCTTATCCCATTAATCATCATTAATGGAATACCAATCATCAATAGGTATGTTACGAATATGCATCGTTTGGACTGCTCCTGTAATTTTGATGAGTTTGTCAGCGAATACCTCCCCAAAAAACATTTATTCCCTGCCAAACATATAAGTATTTTGGCTACTACCAAGTCGTTTGGAAGGGGAAGAGTATGGTAATCGATTCACTAAGCCTATGCACATATGTACATTTTTCCCACTAAGAAACAACTGTGGCTAAACTAGTTCATAAAATTAAATTTAAGTTATAAATCCTAGATATGAGGGTTGTACCAACACACAGATATAATTATCATACCTCTCGTATCTGGTTGTAAAAGTAAAATGATAATGATGGAGCTCATATTTGCAATAATCCGTATCAAGTGGAAAGTAACACTCACTAAGACGATCAGTCCCAATCGACAATCTAGAAGCTATAAGGAAAAACACTTGAATCCATAAATAATGCAAGTTGCAGCCTCAAACCAATTGAGGGGGTTCATAAACAAAGCAATCATGCACATCACATGCAGGAAGGAATCACAATGGGGTTAAAATTTGTAACCCACAAATCTTGGATCACACACAAATATATACAAGAAACAAGCAACATCAAACAAGGCTCAATGCAGACACAGTAAGAACCTACTATTGAATCGTTGACAGTCATAAATATAGACAATAGGAAGCATTTTTCTCCGAGGTTATCACCGGTTAATGCCGTCATTGGAAAAACTAAAATGCAGAGTCAAAATTCCTAAATGGAGATATATAATAAATGATCAAAATGCTGCTCATGGAGACGCATCCATGGTTGATGCTAGATCTGAAACAAAAACCAAAAGAAAACCTAGAATGCAAGATCAATATTCTACAGATCTGAATGTTAATTCAAATCGTCGGTTTAACATACGACCTAAGCGAATCCCTAAGCAAACGATGAATGTGAACTTGAAATGAGAGCCAAGAAAAATAAATAAATATATCGATATACGCGCATGAAAAGAAATGATAACAATATTTTTCTAACAATTCTATCATTGCACGCTAAGAGAAATTTGTAAGTAGAAAACTCTCTGTTGGACTCCTATTTTGACTGTTTAGCACTATATTTTCTAGTTTCAAGTCTCATGAACCAAGTAATAATCAACTTCATTTAGTGTTGTTTTGTGCATGGTTATGCCTTTTGAAGATCAACATTGCTAGGTGCTTTGGAGTATTTTGGCTATCCGACCGAACGCTTGTCCCGGCGCTCCAAAGATACATGTTGACTGAACCAGAGATTTTCGGGATTTTGTACATAGAGGAGATGTCTCGGCTGGTTTCCAGATACATGTGAAGATTATTCAGTTGCTATTTCGTAGCTGTCCTTTGTTCAAGGAGCTGCTGCCCTCCATCTTTCGCAGTGTATGGATCTCAAGGGATTTGAATCCAATCTTTTTGTTCATGTATGCCGAGATAGGTGTAGAGTTGTTAGATGGATCGATCCTTGCTCCAAGGTCGATTTTACTTTGTATTTTAAGTATAAAATGTAACCTTGAAACCCTAAGTAGGGATACACACAGAGAAGACTGTAAAACTCTGTTTTTATTAATCGATCAAGTGTTTATTTCCTTAAGGCTTTGATTTCAGACTTGTAGGCGTTGAGGGATGGCCCCACCTTCAACACCGATCATTTGTGTTTAAGTGTTTCTTGTACTGCTGTAAGTAGAGTGATGTTGCATACTTTGACACTATTTTTATGATGGAATGTTAATGGTTTTGTTTACTTGTGATTTGGAATGGGATTTATGTTTGTAGAAGATTAGTTTATATCATATGTATTCAATTTATCCTATAGAATCGATTCAACAGAGTAGTAAGAGTGGATTTGGATTTTAACCCTCTTTGACTCCCAGCATGATACTGCTTGTTTGATGGTTACAACCCTTGTTTAAAGAATCCGTTCAAAGTCATAGAATTTATAAAACTATATGATGAATTTGATTGTATTCAGTTTGCTGTAGGATCAATTTAACGGAGGACTGAAAGTAGATTTGGATTCCATACTTCTTTTACTTCCATCATGATATCAATTATTGAATGGCTACAATACTTGTTTTAAAACCCTTTTTGGCTGTCGAGTTTACAAGACTGTAGAGTATTTGAAGAGATGGATTGTAGTGTGAAATACTTGTAATACCTATTGAATCCACGGAGGTTTTAAAGATGTTAGCTTACAGAGTATTTAAGGCTTTTCAAACAGCATTTTGAATTGGCTAGATAGGAATTGGAATCATGCTTTTTTTCACTTCATGGTGTTGAATGAAATTAGGGAAAAGAATAATAGTTCACTGACAGATGACAGCATTATTTCCTAGGATTTGAATACCAGTCTCATAGTCCATGCAGATGAGAGTGAGTGTGTATTCTATGAATAGTTCCAATATTCGTTTGTGTGCATAGAACGCAGGTAGAATACATTTGATATTAGCAGCAAGTCCAAATTTCATTTTGTTAACTGTTTGTGGATGATTTAGGGTTAAGAAGAGACATATTTCATTTCAGTAGTTGTTTGAGAGTAATAAGTGCTTGTATAAACTTAGGCATCAGATTCTTTAGGGTTGATGGGTGCAGTCTCAGGTACAATATAAGGTCATTAATATTGAATCAGCATATTCATTCTGTAGGTAAGTTTGGAACTAGGATTTTCCTCTAATAAATTATTTACTTGTTAGGCTTCTTGCTTTGAAGAATAGATCATAATTAGCATAGCTTAAGGTTGTTGTAGCTTAGTATAGATCGTTGATTGCTTTCGAAGGTTGCTGTAGCTTAATGTTGCTATAGGTTACATTGAATTTGGTAGCATTGTAGACTGTAAGATAGGGATTAGCAAGCTAATTCTCTTTTCTTTAGGACAGACCTAATAACTTTTGCATTGGTCATTCAATAGAGTAATAGTTCCATCAATTACATTTTTGTCTGTGAGTAGACTAAATTACTGTCAGCATGAGCATTGAAACTACTTTTCCCGCACATATGGTGTAGCAGCTCAAAGTATACTTATTTCGGTCGATAATTAAATTAAGGTAAATTAAATAACAATAATTTTACCCAACATTTTGGCACCGTTACTGGGGATTTTCTCCAAGGTAAGCTGGTATCTTGCTCATTTTTCACAGCATTTTTAGGTGTGACTAGTTGTTGCAGACTGGAGGAGAAGGGACAGTAAGACGAGGGGTAAGAACTTGCGCATTTGTTATAACAGGTTCGATCAAACCCACCTGTAGCATAGATGTGTGATTGCCTTGCTTTGTTGCATAGACAAAAATTAGAGATAACAACAGTAGATACATTTAGACATTTTTTGATCAGTTTTGTTCTCTATTTATTTCTTGACTATTTTTTGTTTGTTGGTATTTGTAGATTGGAGGAGAAGGGATGGTAAGATGAGAGGTAAGAACCTATGCATCTATTATAACAGGTTCCTTCAAAGCCTATCTGTAGCGTAGGTATTTTGATTCCTTTGATTAGAAGTTTTGTCATTTTCAGTATTTTTGATGAGACCCAGAGATAATAAGGGTAGATACATTAAAATTCATTATGATCTTTTTGGAAACAAAATACCCCCCCTCACTAACCCTAGGGATAGGAATACCAGCAATGAGACAGAAAACAACAACACTCAAAGATCAGTGGAATTATGGACCAGACCAGCAGGAACTGAGGTTACACTCAGTGAACAGTTACACTCAGTGGAGATTCCATAAGATTCACCTCCAAGGGAAGATTCCAATTTGGTTGACACAGTGAACATCGAAAGAGTGAATTGCCTTCTCAGACATACTCAGAATTTTGTGGTTTCTCAAGTAGAATCTACCATAGATTTCCCTTTCAATCTTCAATCTTGGCCTAGGCCAGACCATTGGGATTTCATTCCATCCCCAAGAAGAGACAGGTTAGGTGTCAATTGGTTTAGGAATCCTCTTGTTATGAGTGATCGGGAAACCGGACACCATATGGAAGGGGAGAGAGAACATGAAGGATGAACTGAAACAACTTTTGGCTTCCCCATTTTGGATCTTGCACGGGATGTCAGTATGAAAAATATCCCAGCATCTTCATAACCTACCTTCTACAGGAAAAGTACTAAAGATCCGAACACTTTTCTATTTGAGTTTGACATCTTGTACAGGAGTTATAACTATCTACAGGATGCACAAAATTTAAAACTATTTCCATCCACCCTTAAAGATTCGGCACTTAGGTGGTTTATGGGTCTGGGGGAATCCACCATTCGAACTTGGGAAGAGATGAAGAGTTCTTTCCTTATAAAATACTGAGACTACTGTGGACCTAGAGACTCTCAAAATGATATCTTTAAAATGCAAGAGCATGAAGAGAAGAGTCTTGAGGACTTTTTAGAATACGTTTGCTTTGTATTACAGAAGTCTAAGTATAATACCTTACAAAAGGATGCAGTCAGAACTCTTTTTCTAAAAGGGATTCTGGAGGAATATGTGGAAATCCTCAACCTCATGGCATCAGGTGATGTATCTCATAAATCCTTTGAGGAGATTACTGAACTATGTAGAAAATATTCCAGAAGTAGAGCCAAGGCTGGAAAAAGCACAAGGGAAAGTCCTTCCCGCATTTCTAGGACAGCAGGGACTGGTAGTATCACAAGAGCTCAATTGGGGAACTTGTTCGAAAATTTCAAAAATGACATTTTAGGCACCTTGATTTCCCAATTTGATGCATTGAAAACAAAGAAAATACAAGAAGAATAGGACATAGCAGCACTGCACATATTCTGCCCTAAATGTAGAAAAAGACACCCTTTGAAAGAGTGCCCTCTTAATACTATTTCAGTCTGTGCTATTTGTTCTGATAAACACCCTATTGACAATTGCCCTTCTTTACCAAAATTGCAATCTTTTTACAAGCTTAATGCTGAACCTATGGTTCTATCATATGCATCAAAAAGGCCCTGGAAGCCTAGACCACAAAGCATGTACCCATAACCTATTTTTCCAAACCCTGCATATTACTATCCCATGCAGCAATATCAGCAGCCATGGAGTCCACAAATGTGGCATAATTGGCCTCCTCAGCCTACTCAGACCCAACCATGGTAGCAAGGCTGGCAAGGACAGTCATATGGGGGACCATAGGGACAGTCCTATGGAGGAACACAACCAACAACCCCATTACACACCCCTCCTAGTTACTGTCCAATGACCCGAAACATGCAACAGCTATTACCTGGCTTTACACCACCTGCACTTCCTCATATACCCCCAGTTCCACAACAATATCAAAATCCAAACCCACCTCGACCTACGTTGTTGCCAGCTCAACCTATCCCAAACACTAACAATAGACCATCGCAGCCTCTTCATAATGCTGAAATACAAATGGCCCCAACTTATGTGATCCATTCAGCTCCTATCCAGGAAATACAATTAAGGTCTGGGAAAACATTAAATAAAACTCCTCCAGCAGTGATTATTCAAGAAGAGTCTCGAGAAGAAAGCATTGAAAAAGAAATTTCAGAGGAGGAAGAAGTGCAGATTGCCTCAGAAAACACTCAAGTGCTTGGAACTCAAAATTCCCAATCATCTGCTCATCCACAATTGAATAACAACCCCCCCTTATCCAGAGAGGTTATTAATAGAGAAGCCTGTGGTTCATACACAGTTTGATTTAGAAAATGAGTTGAAAAATGTTTGTATCAATATTCCATTACTTCAGGCCATTAGAGACGTTCCTATCTATTCAAAAATGGTAAGATAATTATGCTTGAAGAAACTTGGTCGAAAACAAAAAAATCCACCCACAATACATGTTATAGGCCGACTGTCCAATTATATTTTAGACTATCCCTTACCTCCAAAATTTTCAAACCCTGGAAATCCAGTGGTGACCATTTTCATTAATGAGACTCCAATAGGAAGCACTCTAGTTAACCTGGGGGATGCAATTAATCTCATGTCTATGACCACCATGCAAAGACTTCAGTTGTATAATTTCCTAAGACCTACTCGTACCATTTTGGAGTTGGATGATAGGAGCACAGTTAAACCTGTGGGGGCATTAGATGACATTACTGTCACGGTATCTCCTTGGGAGTATCCATTGAATTTTTTGGTACTCCAAACCAAACACCCAATGGGGTAACATCCTGTTATACTAGGTAGGCCCTGGTTAGACACTGCCAATTCCTTTATAGGTTGTAGAGAATGAATTTTGACTATATCAAATGGCACTTCTCTACAGAACCTTATTATTTATCCCCCAGCACATCCTATATCATAAAACATGCTATGGTTAGAAATTCCTTACGGGGATGAGGATGTGGGACAACCCTTACTGTCCATCAGTCAAACTAGGGGGCTGGAAGATCAGAGTGAAGATGATATCCTAGATCAATTTATCTCAACCACTACTAGTATTGAGTTCCCTCAGTCCTTCTCTGACTTAGACCATGTTTTCACAGAAGATTTTCAAGAATAGTTCTACCCTTCAACCATCTCATCATCAGTGGTTTTATTCATAGATGAGAAGGTTGGAGCCTCAACTATACCAATGGAGATTAGTCTAGGAAGGTCTTTGTTTATTAATGCAAATTTGTCTCAAGGCGAGCAAAATCAGTTAGTCAATTTACTCAAAGCACAGTCTAGGGCATTTGCTTGGATTTATAAAGACATGAAATGCATTCACCCTGATACATGCATCCATAATATTTATATGCAAGAAAACATTAGGCCGGTAAGGAAACCACAGAGAAGAATGAATCCCGCGCTTAAAGACATTGTGAAGGATGAGTTACAAAAGTTGCTGGATGCATATTTTATCTACCCCATTTATGATAGTAAATGGGTATCTCCATTGGTAATTGTTCCAAAGAAGGGAGGTAAGTGGAGAATATGTGTTGATTTCTGGGACTTAAACAAAGCAACTCTCAGAGACTACTTCCCTCTTCCTTTCATAGATCAGGTTTTGGACACCTTATCAGAAAAGCGGTATTTTTCCTTTCTTGATGGATACAATGGGTATAACCAAATCAGGATATCCCCAGAGGATGAGGAGAAAACTACTTTAACCTGCCCATGGCGAACTTATGCTTACAAGGTGTTACCATTTGGGTTGTGTAATGCTCCTGCCAGTTTCCAAAGGGCAGTGTTAGGTATTATGGCTCATTTAGTCCATGATTGTGTGGAAATATATATGGATGACTTCACAGTCTATGGTAATGATTTCAAGGAAGCCTTCGATAACCTAGAAAAAGTTTTAATTAGGTGTCAAGAAACAAATCTTGCCTTAATTCATGAAAAGTGTAAGATGATGTTAACTGAGGGCATTTTTTTACGGCATCACATTTCATTAGAAGGTATTAAGGTAGATCGAACAAAAATTGAAATCATTACTCGTCTGTCTCCACCAACTAGACAAAAAGAAGTTAGAATTTTTCTGGGACATGCGGGTTACTATCGTAGGTTTATTGCTAATTTCACCAAGATAGCAGCTCCATTGTTCAAGTTATTAGCCAAATACATTGGTTTTTGTTGGAATCAACAATGTCAGACATCCTTTGACACCTTAAAATCAGAATTGTCTTCAACACCAGTTCTGCGGGGGCCAAATTGGTCTTTGCCCTTTCATATACAAACTGATGCTTCAGACACTGCCCTAGGGGGAGTGCTTGGACAGAAAGAGAGTCAATATTATTATGCCATCTATTTCATCAGTAAAAATTTAACACCAGCAGAACTTAACTATACAGTAACTGAAAAAGAGTTTCTAGCAGTGGTTCATGCCATCAATAAATTCGGGCATTATATTACTAGTTATGATGTATTTGTTCATACTGATCATTCTGCTATTAACTTTTTGATGAATAAACCTATAACTAGTGGCAGAATTACTAGATGGCTTATTTTTCTACAGGAATTTAACATTACTATAGTTGATAAACTAGGGAAGGAAAAATTGGTTGCAGATTTCCTCTCAAGATTGACTCATACTGATGATAATGTTCCTGTAGATGATACCTTTCCTGATGAACATTTATTTGCTGTTTCTATTAAAACACCATGGTTTGTAGATATAGCCAATTACTTGGCCACAGGAAGAATACGTGCTCATCTGTCATCCTATGAAAAATGAAGGATCATACAGCAAAGTGCCAATTATTCATGGGTAGGTAATGACCTCTTTCGAACTAGCCCATACTTGATTATCAGGAGGTGTGCAAGGGAGGATGAGATGTATGATATCCTTCAAGCCTGTCATGATGGACCTTGTGGAGGGCATTTTTCAGACAAGCGAACAACATACAAGGTGTTATATCAAGGGTATTATTGGCCTAGACTTTTTAAAGATGTTGAAAAATATGTGCAGGGATGTGACAGCTGCCAACGAATGGGAAGACCCACTGTTGCTGATGAAATGCCTTTACAAGCCTAGGTACAAATTGAACCTTTTGAAAAATGGGGATTGGACTTTGTTGGACCAATCTCACTGATGTCACGAAAGAAAAGATATATATTAGTCTATACTGACTATGTAACTAAGTGGGTGGAGGCAAAATATCTATTAAGGGCCACTGAGAAATCAGTCATAGAGTTCATTTATGAAGACATTTTCACTCACTTTGGGATTCCTTGTGAAATTGTAACTGACAATGGGGCACAGTTTGTCTCTAAATAAATGAAAGCACTGACTGAGAAATATGGAATTAAACACTATAAATCTTCTCCTTACCACCCCCAAGCAAATGGTCAGGTGGATTCAAAAAATAAAGTGTTAGAAGCCATTTTAACCAAGATTGTGCAGATGCATCACAAGGACTGAGCACAAAGGATACCAGAGGAATTGTGGACTTACAGAACTACATGGAGAAACACCACAGGGCATACCCCATATCATCTTGTTTATGGGAAGCAGGTTTTGCTCCCTATAGAATTTCAGGTGAATACCTTTCGTACTGCTGCACAATTGAGCCTGAATTTAGATGAAGCCCAAGAGTAGAGGTTGATGCAATTGAATGAGCTTGATGAAATCAGACAAGATGTTGTCCAATGAACTACTTTAATACAGAATCAGAGGACTAAATGGCATGACAAATTTTTGAAGAAGAAGACTTTTGAAGAAGGTGATTGGGCTCTGTTGTTTGGCTCATGGTTTAAACACTTCAAAGGTAAGCTTACCACTAGATGGATGGGACCATATGAAATTGTGACTGTTTTTTATAATGGTTCTGTCAAAATAAGGACAATCGATGAAGAACAAACTGCATTTGTGGTGAATGGGCATCGGTTAAAGGTATATCATAAACCTATTTCTAAGCAAGAGTTCATTCATAACACGAGTCAACAATCTGAACTAGAGCTGGTAGGTGAAGAAATGACTTCTTCATCCCCTACCATCTCACAGTAACATTCAATGAAATTGCTTTTTGTATATATGTACAATAGTTTTTTATCAATAGGTTTATTTTTTAAGGATGCATATATTCTCTTCAGTAAGGCTCAGGATGTTTTTGAAAACAAAAGGGAAGTCTTTCTGTTGCTATCCCTATTTCAGCCATTGATTATTTTTACAAAGAATTTTCAAGGACTGTGCTAATTTGAATTAAATTTCTGAGTTTCACTAGGTAATTGGAATGCCTATATCAAGTAAACAAATGTGTGCTGCTAGGTTTTCAGACTTGTCCTCCTTATTCATACAAGTACCTATTCACCTGGCATTGCCTCCATCAGTGGATGAAGTTTTAAAAGGGACTTTTACTGATGAAATCATGGGATACTCGTGCCAATTGACTTGGTTTCACACTGGATTGAATGAGAATATTGTCTTTTAAGTGGTAACAACTATGGGTATGGAGTTATTATTCAGTCAGGCACCATTTTGGAAAAAGGTCTCCAGGAATGAGCTGTCTGTTGATTATTATCTATTGTATTCCATAATATCAAATACACATATATATATACATTTTTTTTTGTCCAGTCTTCATGAATTTCACTTTATACAATTATAGAGGTTAGTTGTTCATTTGGACAAATCTTTACAGGCATGTATAAAGAACACTCTTCCAATTTTGATACCATCCCACTCCTAGATGGTTTTCAGAGCTGCTCCCCCACTCATCTCTGCATAAGCAAATCATAAACTATATCTTTAAGATGAATTTGGGAAAAGGGCCTCTGATAGAAAAAGGGTGTAAGAGGTTAACCCGCCGGGATACTGAACAGGTCCGCCGGCAGCGGGTACTGACCTGTGGTATAAATAGGAAAACCCATCAGGGTACTCAACAGGCCTGTTGGTAATGGGGCATATTCCTGGGGAAGAAGCTTCTTAGATGTTACAGTTACCCCACCGGAGTACTAAACGGGCTCGCTAGCAGTGGGCTCTAACTCTGATATCTCTTTTAAAAGCCTCATCTATACTTGTTTGTATGAACGATGTACCTATGTAAATGGTAAAGAGAAGTCATATGTGTGGGTTAAATAAAATTTAAAGAGAATTTTTGTAATGGCCAGTTAATAATCATCTTCAGATGCTCTAAATTTTGGTCACCTGATCCTTGCTAGAAAAGGGTTTATGCCTGGCATTTACTGAGTCCATGAACATAGCTCTGAACCTCAGTACTGGTTTTTCTTTTCACTGCTGAGACTGTCTTGTGTGAAGCTGAGTCAAAGTTGGCCAATACACCATTGGATTTTTTTTGTAGTCCTCTTGTCTTTTTTTTTAAGGCACATGTCCTGGTGGAAAAAGTTCGATATGAATGACGAGAACGAAATCTGTGCGTATGATTGAAGTTTGGAATATAGGAGTGAGATTGATTGTTTATGAATTGTAGTTAATTTTGTTTTTGTACTGTTAATAAAGATTGGTTTCATGACTCAGCTCTGTTTCTATGTGGCTAGGTGAAGAAGCACCCCTGAAATGAGGTAATTGTGCCATGAGATTGTTGGGGTAAAACCAATTTTCAATCCATCTTACTTGCCTTTTCAACTCATACAAGTAGTGTCTTTTGGAGAAAGCCATTTTCTTTAACATCGCTGCTTTGAGTACATCTGCTTTAATATCTCTGTTACACTGGTAATTATTTTTCACCCTGGTCAGCTTGAAAACACCTTTGTATCTTAGACTGGCTGAGGTGCTGGATCGGGTGCCTATTGGCTGCTATGGGAAGACCCCAGTTTACTATATTCAACCAACAACACCCCTAGATCACTGTCCCTTTCGACGATAGACCACAAAGCGGCCTAAAGTCTCACCCGAAGTGACTCTAATGGGTTGGCCAAGGACTCAAGTGTCTTGGACCAGGTTCTATGGCGATCCCACTAGCAGCTCGCAGT
Organism: Pseudotsuga menziesii; assembly: GCA_001517045.1. Taxonomy (NCBI): domain Eukaryota; kingdom Viridiplantae; phylum Streptophyta; class Pinopsida; order Pinales; family Pinaceae; genus Pseudotsuga; species Pseudotsuga menziesii. The sequence continues at coordinate 168,037 of LPNX011004467.1, read as the reverse complement.
TCCCCTAACTGCGAGGTCTCTCTCTGCACATCACGCGATCTCCTGCTTGTGTCACGCGATCTCCTCGTCTCGTAGCTCTTCTAGATGCGAGATATTCCTTTACACCGTCACCTAGTCCTATCCTGTGGCACACTCTTTCCCTCTCTCATGATATCTCCGACCTTATCGCCCCGCCGCACACTGTGCGACACGCAGCTCCTGCCCAATGCTAAGTCCTTAACCTGTGGTATCGCGCACCGCAACTCCTCTGCCGATGCGGTATCACCTCTTTGTGATATCCTACCTCCGCGGCTTAGCACACTTAGTGTTGCTCGTGTCGACGTGCAAGACTTAACATACATGGCTATTCGATATTGCAATAGAGACCATTTTACACAAAGCATAAATGAACCATATACAACATGCCAAAGACTTCATTCATTAAACTGTAAACAAAGTCCATGAAATGACTGAGAATTGCATAAGTAAACATAACCGATAAAACAATCACATAACACTTGATTTTAACGTGGTTCACCTCCAGAATGGAAGTTACGTCCACAGAACTATGTTTTCTTATAGCTCAGGGGAAGGTAAAAAATAGTTCTGTTGCATCGCATATGCAGCTCAAGATCTTCTCTCTTAGATCTCTTCTCTCTCTATATTGCTCTCCTACAATATACTCTTCCCTCTATGTCGATCCCTGCGGATCATTACATACATACTCTATAAGCCAGCTACTGGTTACAGTAAGATTGCTACCACTAATAACAGAACCAGATCTAGGCTTTTACAACAGTCTAACAGTCTATAAACATTAACAACTGAATGAACCAACTAACTGACCAACCCTTTTACAATACAAAATATATCCCTTTATAGGCAGCCCGAAGGTCTCGCCATTACAACACTGTGGGCCTGTCCCAACAGTAACCCAAAACCCTATAGTGACAGTGGGCCATATCTGTACTTGAGGTAGCCACTTTCCGTCACACCACAGCTCTCTGCAGTCTTCCATGCTTCCCAACACTGATCATGGGTACTATGCACTGCTTCGCTTTTCTATCCTTTGTCTTCAATGCTTCAGCCTCATTGCTCCTTCTCCTTTATGAGGGTCGCTGAGCCCTCCTGTCTTCCGCTGCTACCTTCAATGTAGTGGTTGAGCTCTCTCTTCTCGGCCGCTCAGGTACCGTTTCCTTTCTTGACTTTTCTATCTTAAAAGTCATGGTTTCCATCTCTGCTCTCCAGCTGGAAACGTGCTACGGCGTCGTAGCTCTGTCTTATCTTCTTTCCGCCAAAACTTTTCTCTCTGCTAAACTAGCAGCTTCTTCTGTAGCTACGGGACCCTGCTCCAATAGTCCCCTAACACTTACTTGTGGCTCACCCTCGAGCCACCTCCAGCGGGCTTCTCCTACCATAGCTTTGCCTTGGCTTCCTGTGAAGTACTCTGCAACCTATCACAAAGTCCTGTGACTTCCTTCTACATCACTTCGACACGCTCTTGTGCTTAGTCAAGCAAAGCTTGACTAATACTGGCGTCTTCTATGGTGTCAGTTTCCTCTCTGGTGGCAGTGAACTCCTTCATTTTCTGTTCAACCGTATCGACTATCTCTGCGATTTTCTCTTGATATGGTTGAAGTAGGTCATTAATGTACATCTCCTTGGTTCTTAATTGCTGCGCTTCTTGCTGTAAACAGTTGATATCCTTTGTCTTCCTCATCTTTTGAAGAGCTGCCAAGCCCTTAATTTCTTCTTTCATTGCCACTGCAGTATTCTCTATCTGCTGAATACTTTGCTGGATTTCTACTTTCTCTGGCGGCTCATATAACTCAGTCCATGTGTTCATCGCATCGGTTAGTACTAACCATGCTTCGTTGATGCGAGATTGCATCTGCGCAGAATTGAGTCGAAGGGCTTCTACTTGTACTTTCTGGTCTACTTGGGAGGTGTCTCGTATGCAAGCCTCAAGCTTAGCGATCTGCACCTCGTGGTCTACCTTCATCCTGGCCACTTCTTCATCCATCCTAGTCATGGTTTCTTCCAGAGCCTTTGCTCTGTCTGCTACTCTTCTTAGCTTCTGTGGAACTGGTAAGGCAAACTCAATGTTACATTGGGGTAGTTCCAATGCAATGCTCTGCAAAACTTGAGAAAGATCTTGCTCTCTTTCCTCATATGTTCGTACTTTGTCTTCCTTTTTCTTAACACTGATAGCAAGTGCTACATTCTGTTGCTTCAGCTGCGTATTCTATTTGAAGTCTCGAGCTCTCTACTTTTGAGCTCTGCACCTAGCTGCTGCTGGATCATTTGCAACTGGTCAATATGAAACTCTGCAAGGTTAACCTCAATGGATTGTCTAAACTGAACTGGTGGGTCCTTCATTGTGGCATGGAATCGGATACTCCCCGGTGGAATTAACACAGTATTGAGGCGATCTTTTGCTAAGCTTTCCTGGTGGGACATTGGCGGTGCCGAGGTTTTTTCGGTGGTTGTCTTTACAGGTGGAATGTACCTCATGGCAGTCTTCTCTATAATCATTTTTAAGTCTAAAAGTTTCTTTTCGACTGCGCTCTGTCTCTTTTCCTGCGACTCCTTCATCGAGTCAAGTGAGTCCTTCAATGTGTCACACGTCCTTGTTGCGATGAGTTCATAGTCATCGTCTGTCAATGCGGTCTTCAGAACTGGCTTTGAATTTTTCTGTTTTTTCTTTTGCTGTGTCTCTGGTGGCCCTTCTTCTCTAGTCTTCACCATTTGTGCCTCTGGTGGCACTTGTTGTGAAGGTTTCCTCTTTTCCCTTCGCAGCGGTGCTTCTGTTGAAGATTGCATCTCGGTGTTTGTGGTATCTTTGTCCTTGTCTTGGTGTCCTGTCTGTGCAATGTCTGATGATAGTGGTGTGGTATCTTCATATTCCTGCTTCCATTGGTCGTCGAAGTCTCTTGTGACTGCTTTGACATCCTGTGCTATCATCCTAAACGAGCCAGGAGCCCAATCATCCCGCTTAGTCCTTTTTGGTCGCAGATAGATTAAATGGTTGTCTGCCATAAAATTAAGGCGGCTATCGTATATGTCCATAGTATCCGTGTCGAGCCGTGGTTTCTCTTGAATGACCTTCATCAATAGCTTATAGTAGTCATGGAATACCATCGTATTGATCGTTTTCTTGGCTAGGAGGTTGGTCTCCCATAAGCTGTCATAGCGCACTCCTCTAGGCGCGCCACCTGCTATCTATGAAAATTGGGTATGGGGCAGCTCCTTCCATCCGACAAATGCACAAAGTATAAGCAACCACGAGAAATGGAAAGGGTGGTTGGCTTCATCTTGAGTTGCCAAGCAATCTGCTTGCAGCATATTTAATAAGAATAGAGACCAATTGAACTGTTCCCCCTCTGTGACCTGTATGGCAAGGTGAATTACGGATCCTGTAACTTCCTTTGGTCGAACCTTGGTTAGCAGTCTGCCTGCGAGTAGACTGGCGGTGAATCTAAGTGTCTCATTTGGTATTCTTGAAATGTCATAAGCCTTCCCTCCTCTCTGTAGCTGATACTTAGTTACTAGGGCTTGTTGTAACTTGGAGTCCTTGGTTTTTCCTGCTGTCTGTATGTCAGGGTTTTTACCCGTCTTGGACAGGATGGTGATACAATGTATCAAATCAATGTTTAGGTCGACCTTGTTGCCTAGCCAGAGGTACCCTCTGTGTACGCAAGAGAGTAAAATGTGCACCATGGTGTTAACCTCTGCACCCCGTCCAAAATGAGGTAATCTCAGCAAATTGAGCAGACCTGACCGCTCAAGAATCTGAACATGTGGCAAGGGAACATATTCATCTCTCCCTATCCTTGGGTTTTTCTCAATCTTTAAATAGCTGTCTGGCTTGAACTGAGGATATGTCTTACCATCTCCCAGGTTATAATCTACAAATTTAACAACAACAGCATATCCTACTAGATCTCCATTTTCCTTTACTCGAGAATCAATGGGTGGTATGGGAACAGTATACTTAGCATTCTTAGGAATTCTTGGCTCTGGTGCGCCTTCAACTCATGGTATCATGTAGTCTGTTCCTCTATGAACTTCTTCCTCTTGCTCTGAACCAGATTCATCATTGACCTGAGATTGGTTCCTCATCTGTGGTTGCTGTCTGGGCTGTGACGAACTTGGCGGAGCACCCTTTGGTGGCGTCATCATAGCTTCTGCAAGGCCGTGACGTTGAAATCTTCTCAAAATGTTTTCTATAGGTTTTTCCTCGGACATAACACACTCAGTAGAAACTGGCAGACGTGCACTGGCTGCAACGTCTAAAAATCATAGCACTCTGTAACAAACTTAGCTCTTCACAGGGAATTATGAACAATGCACTCTATAGCTCTCGGGTTTTCTGCAAACGTAATCATCCCAATTGAATACTTTTTGCTTTTATTCCCAATACGATAATCTCGGACGCAACGGTCATCTAGACTGAACCCGTCGGTCGTCATTAATGCCTGGACAAGACCACACCAATCGTCCGATCCTTAATAAATGAGGAAATCCGATCGAATTTCCCTCGGAACATGTGTGCACAGGCGCCGGTCTCATCGAAGATTTGCCAAATCTGGAAAAATTTATTATACTGCTGCCAAATCTATGGTAATATATACCAGTCATTACCTCATTAACTACCTGTCAGATGCTGACTTGACTGGCCTTTGTCGGTTGTAAAACTAGGTACGTGGCACATGGAAACATCGCGCTGCCGCGATGCGACTCCGCATCACCTGCATAAACCAATACTACTCGTTTTTTTTTTTTGAATCGTCCTGATGCGATTCCTTATACTTAGAATGATACCTACTGGTGTAGACTAGTTCCCGGTGCGATGCCTCCTTTCAACCACACTGGACATCTGCACCACTATAAATGGCTAAGCTAGGGATGAGAGGCGAGGTGGATTTCATTATAGGGCTTAAGCCTACTGCCATTAATCCATGTGGGAAGAAGCTCCCCATCCAGCTAGCTGAGTTGAACAACACCTCCCTCTGTGACTTGCTGTATCTGATATGGCCCCAGCCAATGTGTCTTGAACTTCCCTAGAAATTTAATGAATTTGCTGTCATAGAGGAGCACTAGGTCTCCGATCTGGAAAGTCTTATTCTTAATGTGTCTGTCATGCCAAGATTTTTCTCGTTCCTTCTTGCACTTTCTGATGGAATCCGGTGATGAATCTGTCTTCTTGTAAGGCAAGCATCTATGCTAGCCTTTCCTCCACTGTGTCTGTATTAGTCATCCCGGTAATCTGAGGGATTCTTAAACTGGGAAGAATATACTCCATAGGCATAACAGCCTCCTGTCCATACACCAAGCTGAAAGGTGTGTGTCCCGTAAGTTTCTTGCATGTAGTCCTGTACGACCATAATACAACGTTAACTCTGAGGTCCCAATCATTCCTCTAGCTATTGTAGATCTTAGTAAGAGCATTTTCTAAAATCTTATTAAATGCCTCCACCGTACCATTAGCCTGGGGGTGGTAGGGAGTGCTCTTATGGTGCTGAATCTGGAATTCTTTTGTCAATGCCTCAATAGTGCTGTTCAAAAAATGCGTGCCTTGATCACTCATAAAAATTACTAGGCATCCAAATCTACTGACGATGTTTTCAAAAAGGAACTGTGCGGCTGTAGTAGCATCACAATTTCTTACTGCTTTGGCCTCTGCCCATCTGGTGAGGTACTATGTTCCCGTGATAATATATCTCGCACCAGTGCGCTTTCCTGGTGGGTTGATAGGACCCACAAAATCTATAGCCCATTTGTCAAATGTGCGCAACGTGACCTGTGGTTGCAGCGGCATTTCATCGCATCGCGAGGGTTTTCCTACCCTTTGGTAGATATCGCAGCATCTGCAAAAGTCCTTGGTGTCCTTATGCAAGGTAGGCCACCATAATCCTGCCTCCAGGATTTTTTGCGCAGTCGGCTTTCCTGTGAAGTGACCTCCTATGGTTCCTGAATGTGCCTCCCTGATAATAGTGCCTTTTTCATGCGGCATCCCACATCTGCGCAGAACTTCATCTGGACCTAACTTGTATAGGTGTCCTACGATGAGGGTGAAGTCTACTGCTTTAACAACCAACTGCTTCTTTTGCTGCTTAGTAAACTCATCAGGTGGTACTCCTGTAGTGAGAAATTGAATAATATCGGCATAGTACTCATCTGCGATCTGTATAGAAAATAGTGGCGCATCTGGCAGATTGTCGTCTAGGTTACTTGGCTCTTCTCCTGAGTCTATCCACGACAGATGATTAGGTACGACATTCAGTCTTCCTAGTTTCACGATGATTTCAAAATCATACTCCTGAAAGAGGAGTAACCATCTGCAGATTCTCCCCCCTAACACTGGCTTATTGACCAAATACTTCAAGGAGGAATGGTCAGTGAACATCTTAAATGAGGCACCCAACAGGTAGTGCCTGAACTTATGAAGCACGTACACCATAGCTAGGCCTTCTATTTCAGTTGTGGTGTAGTTCTTTTCTATTGTTGAGAGCTTTCTGCTGGAGTATGCGATAGGATGGTCAATGTCCCCTTCTCCTGGTTGTGTTAACACAACCCCTAATACGATGCCAAACGCATCCACATGTACATGAAATGGCTTAGTCCAGTCTAAAAATACTAAGATGGGTGCTGTAACCATCTTTTCTTTAAGTGTGTCTAGACTCTGCTGACATTCCTCATTCCATAGGAATTTTACATCTTTCTTTAGCAATTTCTCCATTGGTGCTGTAATCTTTGCGTATCCCTTGATGAACTTTCTGTAGTACCCTGTATGACCAAGTACTGTCCTCAGTTGCTTGACTGAGTTGGGTGCTGGAAGGTTTACAATGATGGCAATCTTCACGGCATCTACCATCAAGCCTTGTCTGCAAACAATGTGACCCAACAAAATACCAAATGGTGCACAAAATATACATTTCTTCAAGTTTAGAGAAATCTGGTACTGCCTACATTTCTCTAACATCAGTCTTAAGTCTCCTATATGCTTGTCGATTAGTCCAAATACAGTCCAATCATCAAAATATACTTCTAAAAATTTATGAATGTACTCTTTAAATACAGCAACTACTACTCTAGAAAATATAGCTGGTGCATTATTAAGACCAAAGGGCATTACCGTATACTGGAACGAGCCCCATTCTATTGCAAAGGTGGTCTTGGATCGATCTTTTGGATGTATTCTGATCCGATGGTAGCCTGAAAAGCCATTAGTGAAGGAGTAGACCTCCTATCCTCCGATGTTGTCTAATACCTCATTAATGAACGGTGTCGGAAATGGATCGTGAAGCGATGCATCATTGATATTGTGCAGATCCACACAGATCCTGATGTCTCCTTTTGTTTTCTTTTCTTGTATGAACATGGGGCTAACCCATTCACTTTCTTCTACCAGCTCAATGATGCCTGCTGCTAGAATCTTATCGATTTCTTCCTTTACTTTTTCTTTGTAGCGTGGATTGAATCTATATGGGCACTGCTTAACTGTTCTAGCATCCTCCTTCAATGGTATCCTCATAACTCCTAGGTCTCCAACTATTCCCTTCATCTCTGTGAACTTGGTGGGAAATAGGTCCTGATAGTCATGTAACAAATCTGCAATCTGTCCGACTGTTTCATCGTTCCAATAGTCTCCAATAGAGCCAAACTTAGGTTCTGCGTCTGTGCCAATATTGATATTTTTAATCTTGATGGGTTTGGTGATTGCTGGAATCTCTAACTATGGTCCCCCAACATCACGAGTCCCTTCTGACTCTAGAATGTTGGTGTTGCGAGGATCCTCATCCTCATCCTTATCTTCATTGTCTGACTTTGCTGCAAAATTGTAGCACTCAAGCGCATCTTACGACTGGATGGCCCACTCAGGTTGAGCCTGCACTGAGATGGTATAGTCCTCAAATATCTTGATCTTGATTATGTCTAGGGCCTGAGCAACACTTGGATGTTCTGATTCAAACGCAAAGGTGAGTAGGAAACTGTTTGTCATAAGTGACCATGTGGTCGTCCCCTTGCGCAACTCGGTCTCTGTGTACCACTTCCTTGGAACTGTGTCCAATGTGTGAATGAATCAGTGAACCCATTCATCCTTGGGAATGTTCGACCAGTTCTTTTCACATGTCTGAATGTGTGCCCTGGGATCAGTTTCGCCTGTGTACTTCTAATGGACATACTCTCTGTCGACGAAGAATTTGATCGCCATCAGTCTTTTAATATCATCCCATGATGTGATATTCTCTTTATGCGCATACCACCATCTTGCAGGTGTGGCTCGTACTGCAAGGTCCATAGCTGCGTTCCTCTGCTCGTAAGGAATCTGTTACTCAAACTGCTTAAGGAAGTCCTGAATATCTGTTAGACCATGATATGATGGAATCTCAGTGATCTCTGTGCCAATCCATCACAGTGACTTACTCATAAATGCACATCTACATGTTGAAACTTCGTAAAGTCTGTTCTGCCAGTTCTTTAGACCAACATCGGAATCCGATGCACATGAGTTGTCGCATCGCCAACTAATGTTCCCTTCTGCAGCTGGATTGATGTAGTCATTCTGGTTTGCAGTCATCTCATAGAGACTATCCATGTTATGTGCCTCCTCCTCTACTCAGATAGTTTTGATGTATCTAGGACCCTGGTGAGGATCCAGCGGCGCGATGACCTGGATCTACGCATCCTCGAAGGTCATTTGTCTTCTATTTAGGTCAATGACAGCCTTGCTACCGATTTCCCAATCGATACTTAATAATGCTGGATACGGTCGACTGTCGCCAATGATTTTTATAACCTCGAAGTCCACAAAACTGTGAACTCCATCAATGTCAATTGGCACCTGCGGTAGTCGACCCAAGGGTGATACTCGCTGTTGATTAGCTAATCGTAGGTGGATAGGTGATCTGACTAACTGAGGGCTACCCATATGTTCCCATGTCTCCTTAGTTAGAACATTCACCTCTGATCCCAGATCTAAGACGAATTCATCCATTTCAAACTCTCCAATCTGTGCTGTGAGCTTCATCTCTCTTCTGGTCCTTATATGTCTTGTAATATTATCAACAACGCGGTGTGCACTGCCCGAGAGAGAAGGTTGCTGAAACTGATCTATGATGCACTGTAGCTCGCTGATATCTTTTTCATTTCTCACAAGTTTCAAGCAACTGCGAAGGAAGGATTGTACACTTCCTATTGATTCATCCTCATCGCATCTTCCCGATGTGGTAGCCTACGGTATCTATTCTAGGCTATCGCCATAAGGTGCTTGCTGCAGTACGCCCCTAGACGACGGTACCTGTGATCCTGATTGCGTAGGTTCATCAAAAGAAGCCTTGGCTTCGTGAAATGTATCTTTATTCTTCTCTAGGTCGAGTGCTGTTGCTTTACTAGGAGCTCTGCGCACCAACTCCTGACTTGTGTTTTTTTCAGTCTCCTGCGATGTCCCACTGGTGGAAGCACCGCTACGAGTCACAATGTTAACTTTTGGTTCTGGCTCTACCTGCTCAGAAACAATAAGCTGGATGTTCTGGTGTACTACTGGCTTAGGGTCTTTGATCTTAGCTATCAAGGTAGGACACTCCTCTATGGTATGATCATAATATTTGCAGTAGTTACAAGTGGTAGTGGGGCTTTGACAGTCCCTAGCATAGTGTCCTACAATTCCGCAGTTATAACAAGTGATTTGTCCATGACCACCTCCAAAACCCTCTCCTCTGCCGAAGCCTTCTCCTCGTGCAAATCCTTCTCCATGGCCTCGTCCTCTGAATCCTCCTCCACGGCCACCATAAGTCAGATCAGGCTGTGGTCCTGCTGCTGGACCCTATGTTTCTGCTTGGACTCTGTACATGTCATGTTTTCTATCTAACATGAGATCATATGCTTGGAAATCTCGTTCATCATGTCCGATAGAGCTGCAGAAGACACAGTATAGGTTCTTAGGTGTCTGTACATACTTCTAAAGCAAAGGGCATTGCTGAGGCGGATGTCCTTGTGTTTTTCATATTTCACACCATGGCCCTTGCATTCGTGGTAAGGGGTTAGGAGCCCCTAATGCTAAATATTCTGCAAATACTGGATAGTTTTCTTTGGTATGACCCTATTCTCTACATTGTAAGCACCATATGTATTGCATAACCTCTTTTCCTTTCTTAAGTTCGTGTATCTGTAATGTGAGGTTGGCCAACTGGTTCTGTAGAGTTGTCATGCCTGCACTAGATTCTGCTAAAGGTGAAGCTTCTAGCTTCATCGCCATGTGCAACGCGTCATCCCACATCTGGAGTTTCTGTTGCATTAGTGGCAATCTGATGTGAGGGAGAAGCACTGCAATAAACCATTCCTTATGCTGCTCTGGCGCAAACTGAAAGCTTACTTGGTCTATAAGAGCTTTGAATTTCTGGTCAAAGTCCCATACTGATTCTGATGGTAGCTGCTTAATATACTTGAGCTCTGTAATGCACTGAGATTTAGACTTAGGTTTGTTGAGTTCTTTAATCATGGCGTTCTTGACCTGGGCAAGTGTCTTGGGTACTGTGGTATACTTTATGAACCATGTTAAAGATCGATCTCTGAGTGTGGTGACCAACTGTACAAGTTTAAGGTTATCATCGTTGATTGTTTTAATGGTCCACATGGCTTCACATAGAAACCAATGTTGTTCCGGGTCATCTGCTCCTATACCCTTAAAGGTGGGTAGCTTCATATCATCTTGCATTCTATTTCTCTGCGGTAGGTTCTGATTGATTGGATTACTACCACTCGACGGTGTAGGTGAAGGTGATGTAGCGGTAGTAGGTACTGTGTGTGAGCTACTGGATGGAGTACCTAGGATATTACTCTGAGTCCCGGTTTGTTTCTATGGGGTATAGGGATGGTAAGGGATACCCACCTCTGGTTCTTCTATGGTTCTAGGACTTGGTTGTCTAATATTGTCTAAAATATCTCCAAATACAGGAGAGTCGAAAGCTACTTTATATTTCTTGCCACTACGTGTTCATCCAATGTCATCAAAATCACTTTCAAACTCTTGTGACATTACTATCTTTACTTATTCATCTGAAATCATGTCCATTACTCCTTTTTCATGTAGCAGCATCTTAATGGACAAGTTTAGAGATTTTAGGTACTTACCATGATATCCTTTGAAGAAGTACCGCTCAGCCTCGCTGAAGCTCTTTCTCTGGTCAACTGCAAATTATGTGACGAAGCCTCCTACCACACTCGCAAGCCAAAAGTCCACTGCTCTCGTGATGGGATTGTCGAGTCTCTGCACGGTATGAATCAGCTCCGGTGTCCAGAAAATGTTTTTTTTCTTCTTGAATATGTTCCTATCTGTCAACTTTGATAACCAGTCATAAAGCTCGTTTCCATAGGTTGCAAAAAATATCATGTGTATATCTAAAGCTATAGGCTTTTGTAACCAGTCCTCTGTGCTCAGTTTAGGGCTCCGATTTTCTTTCTTGGAAAACTCCCTTAAGTTTGAATCCAGCCCCTGGTGAAACTCTTCTCTAGTGGGATGCCAATAGAACATTAGCGCTCAGTTGTTCCAAACCGGTAACGGAACCATTTGTTGGCTGCTATGGGCAGACCCAGGTTTACTATATTCAACCAACAATAGCCCTAGATCACAGGCCCTTTCGGCGACAAACCGCAAAGCAGCCTAAAGTCTCACCCAAAGTGACTCTAATGGGTTGGCCAAGGACTCAAGTGTCTTGGACCAGGTTCTGTGGTGATCCCACTAGCACCTCACAGTTCCCCTAGCTACGAGGTCTCTCTCTGCGTGTCGCACGATCTCCTGGTCGCGTCGCACGATCTCCTGGTCGCGTCACGCGATCTCCTCGTCTCGCAGCTCTTCTAGCCATGAGATATTCCTTTACACCGTCACGCAGTCCTATCCTATGGCTCACGCTTTCCCTCTCTCACGATATCTCCGGCCTTATCGCCCCGCCACGCACTGGGCGACACGCAGCTCCTGCCCAACGCTAAGTCCTTAACCTATGGTATCGCACACCGCAGCTCCTCTACCAATGCGGTATCACCTCCTTGTGATATCCTACCTCCACGGCTTAGCGCACTTAGCGTTGCTCGTGTCGACGTGAAAGACTTAACATACAAGGCTATTCGATACTGCAATAGAGACTATTTTACGCAAAGCATAAATGAACCATATACAACATGCCAAAGACTTTAACTTATGTTTATCCTTCTATACTGCTGTGAACTGATTAACACATTCATTCATTAAACTGTAAACAAAGTCCATGAAATGACTGAGAATTGCATAAGTAAACATAACCGATAAACCAATCACATAACACTTGATTTTAACGTGGTTCACCTCCAGAATGGAAGTTACGTCCACATAACTATGTTTTCTTATAGCTCAGGGGAAGGTAAAACATAGTTATGCTGCACCGCATATGTAGCTCAAGATCTTCTCTCTTAGATCTCTTCTCTCTCTATATTTCTCTCCTACAATATAATCTTCCCTCTCTGTCGATCCCTGCGGATCGTTACATGCATACTCTATAAGCCAGCTACTGGTTACAGTAATATTGCTACCGCTAATAACAGAACCAGAGCTAGGATTTTACAATAGTCTAACAGTCTATAAACATTAACAACTGAATGAACCAACTAACTGACCAACCCTTTTACAATACAAAATATATCCCTTTATAGGTAGCCCGAAGGTCTCGCCATTACAACACTGTGGGCCTATCCCAATAGTAACCCAAAACCCTAACTAGTGACAGTCGGCCTTATCTGTACTTGAGGTAGCCACTTTTCGTCACACCACAGCTCTCTGCAGTCTTCCATGCTTCCCGACACTGATCATGGGTACTATGCACAGCTTCGCTTTTCTGTCCTTCGTCTTCAATGCTTCAGCGTCGTTGCTCCTTCTCCTTTATGAGGGTCACTGAGCCCTCCTGTCTTCCGCCGCTGCCTTCAATGCAGTGGTTGAGCTCTCTCTTCTCGGATGCTCAGGTACCGTTTCCTTTCTTGACTTTTCTATCTTAAAAGTCATGGTTTCTGACTCTGCTCTCCAGTTGGAAACATGCTACGACGTTGTAGTTCTGTCTTATCTTCTTTCCGCCAAAACTTATCTCTCCACTAAACTAGAAGCTTCTTCTGTAGCTGTAGGACCCTGCTCCAACAGTGCCGGATGGGGTACTGGAATAAAATTGGGAAATTGGCATGTTACATGGTAAAGGTAATGAATGTTGAATATTGGGATAAGTCTTAATTGTTATAAATTAAGGATTATTATTATAAACCAAGTGCTTTTGCCTAAGTTCAATATATGGTGGAATTACCATAATAACCTTGTCATCTATTTTGATACCCCACCGTTTCTTAGTAAATCATTTTATGGCATTAACCTTTGGCAATATTTTGTTTCTTTATTATTAATTTGCAATCCTTAATAAAATTTATGACATTGATATATTTCAATTAGGGTTCTTAAATGCCATGAGGTTATGGTTGATCAAAATGTGTTATAATATGGTCATAATTCCTTGCAACGTGGGAAGTACATGCCTTAGCTTGCAATGATTCTCTCTACTACGTACGCTGATTATCATCACCATTGTTTGCCATTATTCTTTTAGGATGTTTCTAGTTTTCACCATCGCGAGCGAGAGAAAGATTGATGTAGTTCTCCATTGTCTTCGAATTGACTGTATGATCTCTGTTAATTCATTGTCTTCTCTTTTCGTGTTTTCCATGATGCTTAACCGGCATGAACCCTCAGAGTATGGGCAGTTGTTAGCCACACCTGATTTTTTAGCATGCAAAGAGATGTTTATTCGGGCTGGGTGGCATTCTTTCTTAACCAATTTACAAGGCCACGATGATGTTGTTTCCTTGCAGTTTGCCTTAGGTTTTGATGGGCACACCGCCAAGTTCGGGTCATTGGAATTTCCAGTTACAGAGGATTCAATTGCATTGGCTACATGACTCCCACGCACAGGGGGTAGTTGGTTTAAGAATTTTCGGTTGCTGCATAAAGATTATGACTGTGTCTACAAACCTGAATTTTTGGCCGTAAAAGGTGAAAAGGGTTTCTCAAAGCTCTGGGTCAGAGATGAATTTCACAATTCCTTAATGGTCATCACCAAGCTCATTACCTGTGAAGGATGATTCTCTACATACAAATCTTGTCATTTTCTCCTGCTTGCTCACTTTGAGTTTGGTAAGCTTCTTAAATTTCCATTTTATTTTTGGAAGAGCCTGGGTAAGATGGCCTCACAAGTTAGGAAAAACCTAGAGAATCCGACTCACAGTTTATACCATCATGGGCTTATCAAAATCCTCATTTTAACTGAATTAAAGAAGAAGGATCAGGTATGGGAGCAATTTGTATATAAGCTGTCCAATTCTCATCTCCAATCATTCCTGGGGAATGAACCATGTGAGCCTTGTATCCCTGATCTTGTTGATAAATCCTCCTCTATAAATATTTCTGAACATCAAATCAGTCATACTTAGGAACCAACTGTCAAGAGTTGTAAGAAGGATGGACCATCCCATACTAAGAAGTCTCCAGGATCTAAGGGGCAACGTGTAAACTCTTAGTCTAGGGGGGGAAAGGGTCAGTTTGGTAATGAAAACTTGCTTGCTTCATCAAATTGAAGATTTACTCGTAGCATGGCTGTTCAAGAGAGAAAGAGGGAATCTAAAGGTAAGGCACCTGTACATGTTGAATTGTCCTCATCCACTGATCATTCTGCCCATGATAATTCTGTCCATGATAATTTTGATTCCCATGGTTCCCATGATCATTCCTCCATACCGATCCCTGTCAATGAGCCTTCATTGCCAGCATCACTTTCAAACTCTAGTCTAAATACTGTGAAGTCTGTTAAATCTCACCGGTCAGATGCTTCAGCTCAGGGAGTTGACTACTTCCAGCAGCGAAATTTTAAGTTGACAAAGAAATTACAGGAGTATGTTAGGCTAGATCGGTTTATCAAGCAGGAAAATTCAATTTTGAAGGCCAAGGTAGCCTATTTACAAACATTAGTTGATGATATTATAGGGTATAATCACAGTCTTAGGAAACAGTTAAAGAACAAGGACAAACAATTTGAAAAATTGCTTAGTGCACAACAACAAACAGCTCCTCCTCCTCCTCAAGTACAATTCCTGTTTAATACTTCAGCCTCAGTTTCTCGAGTTTGATCCAAACATTAATAATCTACTTTGAGTTTCCAATTTTTTCTGTATGACACTTTCTTGCATAGGGACATGCAAGATCTTCAGTCTGGGGGAGATGTTGGCCTCCTATTTTGACTGTTCAGCACTATATTTTCTAGTTTCAAGTCTCATGAACCAAGTAATAATCAGCTTCATATAGTGTTGTTTTGTGCATGGTTATGCCTTTTGAAGATCAACATTGCTAGGTGCTTTTGAGTCTTTTGGCTATCCGACCCAAAGCTACTCCCAGCGCTCCAAAGATACATGTTGACTGAACGAGAGATTTTGGGGATTTTGTAGACAGAGGAGATGTCTCGCCTGGTTTCCAGATACATGTGAAGATTATTTAGCTGTTGTTTCGTAGCTGTCCTTTGTTCAAGGAGCTGTTTCCCTCCATGTTTAGCAGTGTATGGATCTCAAGGGATTTGAATCCAATCTTTTGGTTCATGTATGCCGAGATGGTGTAGAGTTGTTAGATGGATCGATCCTTGCTCCAAGGTCGATTTTACTTTGTATTTTAAGTATAAAATGTAACCTTGAAATCCTAAGTAGGGAGACACATGGAGAAGACTGTAAAACTCTGCTTTTATTAATCGATCAAGAGTTTATTTCTTAAGGATTTGATTTCAGACTTGTAGGCGTTGAGGGCAGGGCCCACCTTCAACACCGATCATTTGTGTTTAAGTGTTGCTTGTACTGCTATAAGTAGAGTGATGTTGCATACTTTGATAATGTTTTTATGATGGAATGTTAATGGTTTTGTTTACTTGTGATTTGGAATGGGATTTATGTTTGCAGAAGATTAGTTGATATCATATGTATTCAGTTTATCCTATAGAATCGATTCAGTAGAGTAGTAAGAGTGGATTTGGATTTTATCCCTCTTTGACTCCCATCATGATACTGCTTGTTTGATGATTACAACCCATGTTTAAAGAATCCGTTCAGAGTCATAGAATTTATAAAACTGTATGATAAATTTGATTGTATTCAATTTGTTTTAGGATCAATTTAACAGAGGACTGAAAGTAGATTTGGATTCCATAATTCTTTTACTTCGAGCGTGATATCAATTATTGAATGGCTACAATACTTGTTTTAAAACCCTTTTTGGCTGTCGAGTTTACAAGACTGTAGAGTATTTGAAGAGATGGATTGTAGTGTGAAAGACTTGCAATAGCTATTGAATCCACAGAGGTTTTAAAGATCTTAGCTTACAGAGTATTTAAGGCTTTTAAAACAACATTTTGAATTGGCTAGATAGGAATTGGAATCATGCTTTTGTTCACTTCATGGTGTTGAATGAAATTAGGGAAAAGGATCATAGTTCATTGACAGATGACATCATTATTTCCTAGGATTTGAATACCAGTCTCATAGTCCATGTAGATGAGAGTGAGTGTGTATTCTCTGAATAGTTCCAATATTCGTTTGTGTGCATAGAACGTAGGTAGAATATATTTGATATTAGCAACAAGTCCAAATTTCATTTTGTTAACTGTTTGTGGGTGATTTAGGGTTAAGAAGAGACATATTTCATTTCAGTAGTTGTTTGAGAGTAATAAGTGCTTGTATAAACTTAGACATCAGATTCTTTATGGTTGATGGGTGCAGTCTCAGGTACAATATAAGGTCATTAAGATTGAATCACCATTATCATTTTGTACGTAAGTTTGGAACTAGGATTTTCCTCTAATAAATTATTTACTTGTTAGGCTGCTTGCTCTGAAGATTAGATCATAATTAGCATAGCTTAAGGTTGTTGTAGCTTAGTATAGATCGATGATTGCTTTGGAAGGTTGTTGTAGCTTAAGGTCGCTGTAGGTTACATTGAATTTGACAGTGTTGTAGACTGTAAGATAGGGATTAGCAAGCTAATTCTCTTTTCTTTAGGACAGACCTAATAAATCTTAGCATTGGTCATTCAATAGAGTAATAGTTCCATCAATTACATTTTTGCCTGTGAGTAGACTAAATTACTGTCGGCATGAGCATTGAAACTACTTTTCCCACACATATGGTGTAGCAGCTCGAAGTATACGTATTCCGGTCGATAATTAAATTAAGGTAAATTAAATAACAATAATTTTACCCAACACTCTCAAAAAGTGTGAACGAGGATGAAATCTTAATACCTGGTTGAAATCACTAAGATCATTTTGCACCAAGGATGGGGTCATCTTCCTCTTATAAGTAGAGAGCACAATGTAGAGATCACTATTTCAAGAAGCACATAGATCATTTTATAGCAGAGCTCATGCTCGTCTTACGTGGAGATCCCTTTTCTCAAAATGTCGGATCTCTTCCCCCCTACATTCTCCAAGATCTGGAAATATAAATTGGTGAACCCACAACTACTCCATAATCAATGTTTATCCATCCCCGTAACACCTCCAGAATGAGTGGCCATAATCTAGGGTAATTAAAGCCTTCATGTTCAACGTCTCTCAAAAATTTAATATACGTCATAGGAGTTTAAATGACGGCTCCAAAATTAATGGCTAATAATCAGGTAACGGGTCCAAAACCTTGACTAT